>JAULBM010015935.1:0-11517 GCA_032357055.1 Geukensia granosissima | reverse complement strand
TTGCTTTTGGGTTTTTAACTAGCAGACAGCAACTGCGAGTACACTTTTGAGGTCGATACTTTTCTTGTATCTTGTATTCAGTTTTAATTATATTTGTAATTGGTTTCCAGTATCGATCTCCAGTGCTAAATTCCTTTCAATCGATTTTTTTAGTGTGTTTGTCATTGTTTTGTCGCGCCACTGTCCCAGGTTAGAGGGGGGGGTGAGCGCTCATCAACTGGTTTAACCCAGCCACATACTAATATTCCTGTCCCAAGCCAGGAACCTGTTGCCCAGTGGTTGTTGTTGTTTTGTTAGGGATTTACTTTATATGTTCACCAATTTATAATTGCAAATAAAATGAATTTATCTTACAATAATTTAATTCCACAATATATGTAATAAGATGAATAACTACGTCATTAGAAGAATTGACTTAATATAAATGATATCATTGTGAGGATATATTTTAATGCTAATAGCACGTTATTCTTATTACCATTTAATATTGTCAAACACTATTATCAAAATAATAAAGATGACCAATATTGGAAAAAAAATCAAAAGATCGATATCAAACACTATCTCTATCGCGGTCGTGAGAGTAGTCAATAATTATGAAATTACTTATCAATAATACATTGAATTAGCACAATTCCATCGATTTCATCCTTATATACAAATAATGGCTTTAAAGAAATAAAGAATCCTACAGTAATTATTTTGATGTGTTTTGTATGCCTGTACGAAACAAACTGCTAATGTGAAGCATTGACATCGCTGTTTACTAATTATTGGAACTGTCCTTTAAATCTACGTCATTAGATGTCCTTTGTGTCATGCGCTGTCCGTAGGTGTAGAAATCGATTGAGTAAATCTCAACATTACAGATTCCTTAGAGAAGCGACAGATGAAAGCCACCAGACTCTAACGTACCAACATCTGTTAAACAGGGTGAGTAGAAAAATTCATATTATTTTAATTCATACAATTTTGCAGGAATTTGTAGGATTCTTTCTTACTTTGAAATATGACGTATTTGTTCTGTTCTTTGTTCTGTTTTGTTACTTGGCTGTCTTTTCATTTTTGTTTTCATTTTTTGGTGAAAAAACAAGAGAAAAACGAATGTTTACTCTAAGTATACTACTATATAATGATGTCTATTACTAATGTGGAGTAACTCTAAGTATACTACTATATAATGATGTCTATTACTAATGTGGAGTAATGAAGAGAAGAAATTTAGAAATACAATCAAATAATTTGATATGCCTTAGATCCTTAAAAAGGGATACAGCTTTGTTTTATAAATTCGGCTGACATGAGATGTATTGAATACTGGTTTACAGATATGTGATGAATATTTTTAAATTCTAAAGCCCTGAAAATACTGATGACCATACCGCTTCATTCAGCTTCCTATTTTGATTTCCTTTGTTTTAATCATTCTTTTACTCTGGTTGGATTTTTAGACTTTCTATGTTTTTGTTCTAATGCTATTCAGTGAATGTATATATCCATATAAAAAATTATCATATATATTCAACATTATTAAACTTGTTAAGTCTTCCTTCCGTCCACCCAAAGCTGGACTATGTCTACATATTTCATTGTGAATAAACTTAAGACTTGAAAATAAATGCGCCTTATTCAATTTAAAAACAAAATTGTAATACTATTTAAGTCAATGATATAAAAAGACTTCACAAAAGATCAAAGTAAAACCAAAACTGGATTATAAGAGAGAGAGTTATTACCATAAAATGAAGAAAAATTATCGTGTTAATATGTTGTTGTGTAAGGCAGAAAACAGGAGGTCTTGCTAATAAGGAATTTTTAACAAAGGTAATTTAACCAAAGATCTTGCTAACAAGAAATTCGAATCTATAAATCTTTCTTACAAGAAATTTAAAACATAAGATCTTGCTTACAAAGATATTAAAACAAGAGGTCTTGCCAACAAGAAATTAAAAAAAATGTTTAATATCAAAGTATTTTCATTTGAACCATTTTCAAACATTAAGATATATTTCGAAACATTAAATACTCAAAACCAAATGATTGGTTACATATAAGTAATTACCATTTCTGGTTTTCATAAATAACAACCTCTCAGTTAAAGAGGTACATGTAGAGATGAAGAGATGAAAAAATCTTTTCAGACACCGTCAATATTGTAAATAATAATTTTTATTTACTTATATTTCGTTAGCATGAAACCTCCAATCACAACAAACATTGAACCATGGGAATATAAATTTGGAAGACAAACAGTCATCATCTTAAAACAAGCAATTAAATTTGACTAATTAATATTTGTTATTAACGAATGTAAGATATGACACGTATGCCATATTCTTTCTTTTAAATTTCCATATACAAAATGTCGACCAAAACGACAGTACAAACCTTAGGAAACAAATATATTGAACCGCAATAAAAACGTCGCACTCAATTACAGAATTATAGACATTTATTTTGAAATAATATAAATTGTACGTTAAATTCATATACACATTTTTTTTCTGAAAAGTCCATTGTCTCTAGGTTATAAACATTAAGTTATCGTCTTATTTAATCAATATCACAGAAATTGGATGTTTTAATCACATGAAAGTTAGTAACGGGTATACCCACCAGCAGCATTGATAACAGCAACACACCTTCTGTACATGGAGTTAATCAAACTGTTAACGAATGTCATGGGGATACATGCCCATACCCTCTGATACACCAACGAAAGTTCAGCTGCAGTTGTCGGTCTTGTCTGCTCTTCATTCAACTTTAACTGAATGTGATCCCATAAAGGCTCAATAGGGTTCAGATCCGGACTAAGAGCTGGCCAGTTCATAACAGTAATGTTGATCTGTTGTAAAAAGTCTCTAGTAACCCTGGCTGTATGCGCACGCGCATTATCCTGCTGGAAAGTCTTGTTCTGAAGTTTGGCGAAATGCGGTACTTCATGAGGTCTAAGAACTTGGTCGATGGAACGAACAGCAGTAATACCATTTCCTATTTCTGAGCCAAGATTTTGGAAGATGACTGGACCAAGCTTTGAATTAAGTCCAATTCCGACCCAAACCATGATGCTTGGACCAGCCCTGGGATCTCTTTCCAACATGCAATCGTCGTTGAAACATTCCCCTCTCCTTCGCCAAACTCTTGTCCTTCCATCTTCGGTTGCAATGCAATATCGGCTCGCATCGGAGAAGACAACATTCCGCTATTGCTGATAACGTCAATTTCGTCTATGCAAAGCCCATTGAAGACGGGACTGTCGGTGTCTTTGCGTCAGGACTGGTCGTCTGGCAGGACGGCGACACCTTAGGTTATTTGCTGCTAACCTACGGCTACATCACTTATTGGTCGCTGATGTGTTCCCATAGTGTTACAAGCAGTTTCAGTGGCTGTGGTGAAACGATTCATCAAATGATGCCGGAAAATAAACCTGTTCTGTCTGACTGTGATAACCTGGGGTCTTCCACTACGTTGGCGATCATTTGTACTGTTAGTGGTGTTGAACCGTATTCGCAGACGTTCGATAGTTCGTGTACTGCAGTTGAAGTGGTTTGCGATCTGTCTGGCGGATTGCCCAGCATGCAATCTCCCTATAGCCTGTTCTCTCTGTTCGTGGTTCAGACGTGGCATAGCTTCGGTGTCAAACACTGATACTGATTATCGACAAACATTTCAGAGTTTTTATACCTCTAATGAAGCGTGAAAATCGTGGGCATTTAAATTTTAAAATTTGCTTGTGCAAAGTGTGTTTTAAAATGCAACGTTTCTTTTGAGGTTCAGTATATTATGGCTGTTATTTTACCGTTATTACTTCTTTTTATGTTAGAACGGTAATATTGTGTCCAGGGTAAATCCGCATCTTATTTGATAGGTGCCAGTGAAGTGGTCTTATATATATATCCTAATATTTTCCTAGTGCGCAAATGGTTTATTGGTTTGAAAGTTATTTCAAGTTATCGGATTTATTTTTTAAGTCACAATATGGGACTGATTTTTAAAGATTAAAAAAGGATGTCTAATGGAGATTATTTGAAATTTTAAACATTGAAATATAAATATTTAATTTAATTATTAGTTTTTTCATGTGTTTTAATATAAATATTTCAAATGGTTTCAAGTTAGAACACATGTACAATATTTGCAGATTATCATAAATGATGAAAGTAAAATACTCTCAATTTTTCTCAAATCAAACAATTCCATTGAAAGCATTTTTTTTCGTTTTTTTTTGTCTCTCAATAACAAGACTTTAAAGAAAAGAAACTTTGATGTAAATAAAACTTTTGAGAAGAAATGCGGTCATGGAGCAAAACAGTTATAAAAATATTGTGAAATGGATAGAACCATTCACATAGAAAATCTTACAATCATATAAAAATTGATAATGAAACAACGCAAATAAATCACTGCATGGTCTAGAGTTCAAAATATATGTTAACTTATCTATGTAGATATGTAATTAATAATTTTTTTAGTTCAACAAACATTCAACCAGAAGTATAACTGCACGAAATTTAGATTTTGTAATGCTTATGTCTGAAGAAGGTTATTCCAGATAAGGGCTTTACAAGCAGTTAAGTTTTGACTTTGTATATTTGTTATAAACGTATATAAGATGTAAATCGTGTCTTTCTCGTAATAATTTCATATTCTTTCTTGTCTCTTGTGGAATGATAGCCTCTTGCCATATCATTCGTAAATATGCAATTGCAGCAGTACCGTAACTCATGCTGTATTTACTTTTTGTAGGAATAATGTACCGCCCTTTTATTCAAAATTTACAACTTAGTTACTACTTGAATGATGATCATGGAAGAATAAATCCAATTTATTGTGTTTTTATTTTTACAGGAAGATTATGACAGACTCCGCCCCTTGTCATATCCAGGTACTGACATTATATTGCTTTGTTTCTCAGTCTGCGACGCTGCTTCATTGGAAAATATCAAACATAAATGGATCCCAGAAATCGATCACTACATTCCAGTTTCTCCACGAATTCTAGTCGGCTGTAAATCTGGCAAGTATATATATTTTTGGAAATTTTACAAACTAACGTTGTTCTACAAACATGGCGAGTTACAAACATTTTAATATTGAGTTTAAGTAAATATTTGCGACAAAGGACATAAAATTTCAAATTTTGCAACAGCTTAAGCTAAATCAGAGTTCCATTGTGAAATCTGAGTCATTTATCTGCAAGATCATTATAAAACGTAATTGCGATAATTTCCACTACAAAAAAGTTTCTACTCTGTTAAAAATCTATTGCCAACTCTTTCCATATATGATTATAACATGGAATTCTACTATCATGCTTCCAGTAATCTTAGTAATAATGGACTAGGTGATATTTATAACCTTTCTAAAATATCAATATAGTATTTTTTGACAAAATCGATTTTTGTCAGTTCTCTTTGAAAACTATAATCTGAATGCAGATTTGGGCCATTCAAAACAGATTTTAAATTCTGATTTCTATAAAATCATTTTGTTTTATTTATTCTGTATGCAGTATGGCTAGTGAAAAATAGATTCGCTTATGAAATAATGACATGAAATAATTTCATTATCAAACTTTCACCTAAATGCATGGTTTGAACATGGTCATATTTGATTATTATAAAAATGAAATTTTTTTCAACTCCAGTTTATATTTTTCGATTTTTTTTTGCAGATTTACGAGGGAGGAATTCAGAATTTTGTATACCTCGGTCAGACATAGAAGCGTTAGCAAAGGAAGTTGGTCTGCAGTATTTTGAAACAAGTGCACTAACAAAAAGTGGTATAAGAGATTGTTTTGATAACGCAGTAAGTTTTTCTGTTAAGATAGACACTATCTTTTCTACTATGATTTAATTTAAAAGTCAGCAACAATATCAAATAAAAGTGAAATGTTTCCTAAATGTGTAATTTACTAACAAAATAAAGCACTTAGAAAGATGATTAAATTAAATTTTTAGACAAATTCTTACTAATTTTCAAATGAATTCAACATATTTTGTAAAAATGTTGAATTATATTTTTTAATGTAATACAATTAAATTTGGCTGCTGGGAAAATCCGAGCATCGAAACTTTAGATATCTTTATTTTACATGTTCAGATTTTCCCCCGAATGAATATTAAGAGTTGAAGGACATTTAACATATTTTATGATCTCTTTCCGTAGAAATCCTGACTGTTCAGCAATGTTTATTAAAAATAAAATATAAAAGGATGCTGGTGTCGAATTTGCGGACATAGGTAACATGGAGGAATTTGAGTCTGAAATGATAAAATTAACGGAATCGTCAATTAATTAAAGTTCTTCGTAGTCGACAAATAGTTTTAAGGGGTTTGACACATGGGTTTTAAGTGTAACCACCTATAGAAAAAAGTAGACCTACCGTTTTGAATATCCTTGACTCAGTAGGTTACAACACAATATAACCCATTTAAAAAAAACAAATTAGTTATCTTATTATTTCAATCGTAATAACATCTTTAATTAGAGCTAGGTGTAGACTGGGTGAAGCAATGAGACTTTGAAACTGTTATTTCTGAAAGAACTAATCATAGGATATGTGATTACTTATACAATACAGGGTCATTGCCAGAAAACATAAAATGAATTTGTACGAGCTTAGAAAGGTGATACATCGCTGAGCGTTGTTACCCGTTTCGCAGCGGGTACAAAATAATTATATATTTTCAGGCAAAGTAAAGGTATTGTTTTATCCTGCAATTATTAATTAGTAAATAAACGAATATTTCTATATTTCTTAAAAAGCGGACATATTTGAAGACACCTTTCAACTTGTTTCCGGAATTATGATTTCAGATTGCTCATAATGCGTTAGGATAACAGGAGACTATACAATTACCGCTTGCTATATTCGTACACTATTATTTTATAACAAAATGCTTAATTACAGGATAAAACCAATTATACAAGAAAACATAATTGTTACAAAGTCTAAATCCCACATTACACACAATTCAACAAAAAGTTGCTGGAAGATCAATATACAGAACTTGTATACTCGATACTCTATTTTTCTCTTGTATGTTCTTTGAATAGGTGAGAGATGCTCTTCATGGAATTGCAGGGTCTAAATCTACTAAATTCTTTGGGATGTTTTCCAAGAAGAAAAAGTCTGGTCCAAAACCACCAGTTATTCCACCTGCCGGTAAGGATAAGTAGAATTTAGGAAACAACAAACTAACAATTTCTCCTCTTCTGTTCCTGACGAAAGTAGAAGATTTAGAGTAACTTTGAAATACAAAAATATATCGCTCCAACGATCAGCTTATGGTTTTCGCATGATTGTCTGCGAATGAGTTGGATTTGTTAAGCACCTGACAATAACAATTAAATTTGTGTCAGTTGTTCTTCCCAAGATAATTTTAACAGTTCTTTCTGTATATCTTTCTGAGGAAAAAACAATGCAATCATAAAAATGGGAACATAAAAAATTAACAATACTGAGAATTTTAAATAATACAATTACGGTTCTGATAAATGAAGTTGTTGGATTATATAATGATCGTCAGAAAATTGGGAATCACTTCCGGTCAGTGGTTGATCTGGATATTTTTAAAAAGAATTCGAAGTTACCCAATTGGCAGATGTAAATCGTTTAATTAGAAGACAGGTAAGACCATGGACAAAAAAAGAAATAAAAGATAAACACAGTTCGAATTACACTACACTGAAAACTAAAGCTATATTAACACAAAACCTACACAAATAAGGTGCTACTGAAGGGTTATCGACTCCTGGTACACTAGTGGCATATCTTGCGCTTTTATGTTTTATCAAGAAAGGTCCTTTTCGTAATTGTTTAATATCTGTCATTTTTCTGTTCTATCAGTAAAAGCCCCATGGATTGAAATTGAGACATCAACATTTGCAGACGACTGGAAGAAAATTCTTGAAGACCCACGATTCGCGGATGTTGTATTTATTCTGGAAAATGGACAACAAAAGCTACAAGCTCACAGACTAGTTTTATGTTCTTCCTCCAAATTTTTCGGCAAGATTTTATGTTTACCGCAGAACAAACATGTACGTATTACGAACATCTTGTCCGTCAAATATATTATGCGGAATAAAACTTATTAAACATATACAGAACAGATTACTGGAAGTGCAGAAGACTATTCTTCAGTGATTTAGCTATCAGCTATTTCAAGTATTAAACGTCTCTTGATCTTATCTGACCTTAATATTATTTTAGAGGTGGTGCATGATAGGACTCAAAAATGGATTTGAACATAGCAAAGACTCAGATGGAACCGTTAAATCGGAGGTCAGACAAGATCATAGCCAAATGTACACAAACCACAAACAAACATTGGTGCACAAACGATATACACACAGAGCTGAGGCAAAAGAAACACCAATTATAAAAACAATGAGTTGAAACTCGGATAAGTAACTCCTTCTCCGCTGGTGACAGCCGTCGTGTTACTTGAAAGTGAAAACTTACTGAATTTTGTTAAGCAGTGAAAGCCTTTGCGTGGAGATCTTTTCATACAAATTTAATTTTAATGTAAAAAAAGTGATTATTTATGTGTTGCACGAGAGTGCATTTATTAATGTGCAAATCTTAAATAATCTTCTTATGTAGTAAGCATGTAGATGCGTTAGTTGTATAATCTGAATGTTACATAGGCAATCACTGATAAATTTGCATAACCTTATTTCAGTTAAGACAAAATACTCATACTGTTTTAAAGGACTACACAAAAACCAAACAATAAATACATTTACATTTAAAAACTGCATGAGACAAGGGCAAATATCAATTGGTATTTTTTTATTGCAAATAGAAATGTGTTTTCTTAGTAAAAAACTGTTTTTTTTCGGAACCAACTTCAGAATGTAGATAACGCACAGCTTACACAAGAAGACGTAAATAGTGGTAGAATTGAAGGAATAGCTGCTGTTTATCTGTTGGAAAATGAAAATAACAAACCAGTTAGTACTGTTGAAATCAGCGCAAACATTAAAGCTAAGACATTTGCCAAGGTGTTGGAATTTCTTTATACTGGTAAGTAATGCAACATTTTCGACCGTTTTTAGCTTTTTTGTGAACCCAATGTTAATATAAAACAATGATTGTCAATATCTCCACTGGGTATACAAAATGCCAAATATGACATATGACTTAACATGAACCTAAATACATGGTTCTTGCTTCACTTTTAATTGTTCCGCATTATTCTACGTAGTTTGGTTTAGCCATGTGCTATTTCTTGGTAAAATCCCTATTATAAAGATGCATGGCCACTTTCCCCAGTTTTTGGTTCAGTTTTAAGACCGTTTTCTTAAGGTTATAAAAAAACTTTTGTGAATGGCTGGTATATGTTTAATATTGTTTTTAAAATTTCCACCAATTTTGATTCATCTGAGCTATTTAAGAAATTATTTCTTACTAAACTGGGCTTTGAACATATGTCCTCACGTTATTTACTAAATTTTCGATAAATACATGTGTAGTTCAAATGTTTGACATGAATGACACTCATAACCATAATATATCTCTGTCTTCCGACTTACGATTTCAGTCTGCCCCTTTGGTATCTTCGAATTCCTTTTGGATGGTTTCCACATGTATTCTTCATCGTGTAAGCGCTTTCTCAAAAAGTTTAGACAAATGAAAGAAAATTGCTAAGTCTGCTCCTCACGATGTGGTTTGTTTAAATAAAATTTTTCAGTTCCAAGACTCTTGGCAGCAAAATTTGTTTAGTTTATTTACATTTAGATCTGAGATAAAATGTTAAATGCTTCATTCTTAAAATTTCTAAATATCATGAATTACTAATTCAAGTGAAAACAATATAGGGGAAAGCTATAAAGCTATAAAGTTTCAAGCGATATGAAAGACAGGGACGAGCACATTTTGCATGCAGCGCGGAAGCGCTTCATGCTAAAAATGTGCCGAGTCACTGTCTTTCATATCGCTTGAAACTTACAAAAAATGCATATAATACTTATAATTACATAATTAAGTTAGTAAAATAATTAATTAAAGAGTTTTTAACAGCTAATTTTAATTTAAGATATGCGCGTAGTAATAATTTTACGAACACGTGGATGCCACGTGCGTGGAAATAGTCACTGTGTTTCATGCGATATGAAAACAGGTAACCCAATCACGTGTTATATGTCTCGACCAATAAAAAATCAGTATTTAAATGAAATACTAACATACTGTAATTATATGACTGTGAAACTACAGTTAATCAACTCAATCATATTCTTTGTGACACAGCCCATGCTTCCACAAAATTTATTAAAAAGAGTTTCAGAAAGAATGCTAAATATAAACCTCGCAAGCAATGGTTCTCAGAATCATGTCATGACATGTGTGCAACTGTAAAAAAAATTGCTTGCTTGCAAATAAACATCATGAAAACGGAACCTACAGAAAAGAATACTACTCCCTACTATCAAAATATAGAATATTTTGTAAAATGGAAGAAAAAATATAAGACCCAAATCTATGATACAATCTCCAACATCATGAAAATAGATCCCGAATCCTTTTGAAACCTTATTAATAAGCTGAACTCCCTTTCAGAAGACGAAATGGACTTGTCCCTAATGAAGATGAATTTATTAACTTTTTCAAAGAAATAAATTCTAACAATTCCAAATATAACCACGTCTATAAGAATATTTAATATCAACTTAAAGATAAACTCAAAGTATTAGAGTCTAATAAAGAAGAGCATAATCTTAATGTTATCATAACAGTTGACGAATAATGAAAGCCATAAAAACCCTAAAGAATGGAAAATCAGCTGGAGCTATCCTGATTTCAAATGAAATGCTAAAGTCTGGCATTCAAGCATTGATGAATCCACTATATTAATTATTTAACAATATATTTTAAACAGGAACTTTTCCCAATATATGGAATGAATGTTACATATCTCTTGTACATAAAAAAGGAGACAAACTTAACCCTAATAATTAAAGGGGTATATAAATAACTTCCAATATAGGTAAATTATTCAATAAGATCATTTATAACCGATTATTTCAATTCATTGACCCAAACAAATTAATCACCAGAAACCAAATAGGTTTTAAGCCAAAGTCAAGAACTACCGATCACTTTTTCACTTTAAAGTCAACGATTGAGCATTTTAAATCTAAAAAGAAGAAAATATTTGCAGCCTTTATTGCTCTTAGAAAGGCAATTGATTCAGTTTGGAGGAAGGACCTCTTTAACATTCTACTATAACATAAAAATCCCTTATAAAATTTTTTAATATTATATACTCAATGGCTCAAGATACAAGAGGTCGAATAAAATTTTCAAATGGCCTTAGCCAGTTTTTTCCTTCCACTTGTGGAGTAAACCAAGGGGATGTTCTTAGTCTAATTTTATTCAGTTTTTTATAAATGGTCTTTCAGATGATTTAGATAATAGTTCTACAAACCAACTAATGATTGGAGATGTAACCATCAGTTCCTTGATGTATGCTGATGATATAATTTTATTATCAGAATCACAGGAGGGCT
>JAULBM010015924.1:0-11518 GCA_032357055.1 Geukensia granosissima | reverse complement strand
GTGGTATTTTCAAAACACGAGAGTCCTTAATGTTTGCCTCGACCGATTGTGAAGTTATACGTCCAGGACGGAGATACCTGATGCTTTTCTGAAACCCGGCACCATCTTTGCGAAGGGGAGGTCGAGTATAAAAAAACATCAACCTCGAAGCAACGGACGGCCTTTAACAGCAGCTGTAACCAATTATCCTTGAGAGATTATCAGGACAGCAACAGATTTAAATCGTTCCATGTCACAAGATATATCCAGTCGAAAATTTTTTTCATTCTTCGACGTTCAATTGGATTTTTCATACGGAATTGTCTTATTTAAACTTTGTTTTCCCGTGTATTTTTTGCATGAAGCGATGTCTTTGGTTACAATGAATGCAATCTTTGTATTTTAATTTGTTTAGTCAATATTTAAGTAATTTATAAGATCTAGACATTTTTTCACATAATAAATGTACTTAATCCTATCATAAAGATGAAGAAATAATTTAAAAGTTTGGCTGACCAGCAGAAAATGCATTAAAGATACGAAAAATCTCACCCAACTTTTCACCGAAATCATTAAAGTAAAACTTTTAATTTCAACACAAACCGCTAGGAACAGTTACTTAATTAATCTAAACATAGATGTTTTCTTTTTAAAATCGAAAATTAAGATCTGGTATAATTGTCTATGAGGTAGCCATCCAAAGCGCAGAAATTGCAAACATCTCCAGGTTGCTCCAATTCCCTCCATAATGCACAAATATCCATACACTAAGGCAAATTTAAAGACCCCAAAAATAAATGTCTTGGCTTAGGACAGGCACACAAAGTATATATATGGGATCAACATGGTTGTGTGTTAAGGATGTTCGGGTGTCTTCCGCCATCTTGGATCACAAACTTGTGGCACTGACTTTTTTATAACTGCAAATATTAATTTTAGAAAGAAAATACCTTTACAAAATCAATACTAGATTAATATATTGTAATTATTACTTGTATAATGACATTATCATTTTAAGCATTTATAGAGGAAGAGAGACCTATTTCAACATTTTAGAAATTAATCATTTCCAGGGGAGGTAACTCCAATGATTTAATTTGATAACGGAACGCACTATGGAATTACAGATTTATTAAAGTAGCAAGAAAATGAGGTCGTTGATCCTAACTTTTCTTTTTATTTTTTGCTTATATATAATAAAAGCTATCTTTTCCTGTTTCATTTTATAATTATATCGTTTTATGTTCTTTATATCAAGAAAAAAATGGTTTTCCCCTGTATAATCAACAGAAAATGAAGGAGTTTGCACAACTCGTTGCTTGAAAACGAGTTAGCCATTTCATTATAATTTTTAGAAATGCACAATATAGGTTATCTTTTGACAAAGGATATAAAAAATTCTATCGTTTTTTATTTAGACACCCCAAATTCCTTAAATGTTAAATTTTGACATTTGCACAGTGCATTTTCTACTTCGGCTTTCAATGGTTCATTGTTGTACTATATCCAGACTGGCTTGTCAAAATTTAAGGAAAACAGGAATAATATCAAATATGTTTGGATTTTGAATCAGATGTCAAAAATAGATACAGATAAAGTTCGGATCAGATAAACAAATTCTTCTAATGATGGAACACGGTTTTATCGTACCTGTTAACCAAATCATGATGAAGTAGACACTTTCAAAACCTACCACAGCAAACATTTAAACATGTTCATACCTTTCTGTTTAAAATGTATGCTAAAAAATCATGTAAGGTAAAATTAAAGATAATATTTCTTACAATATAGGTCATATAATATTAATGTACCAGGCTTTTTAAGGTTCAACAGGACAATTGGACAATTGGTTAACACTCAAAATCAATTTTAGTCGTTTTACATTTTCATCTTCAATATACACATGCCAAAACACAGCAAACCGTTTGTTTGGAACAATTTCTTGGAATAGGACTGCATTTAAGTTGATAAGGAAGTGTTGAAAAAATTACTCATAAAAACATTGCAAAGGCATATTTACCCCAGTGTGCAGCTGGAGATTTAAATAAGTCTGTCGGGATTTTCCCCCTATATGTTGAACGCTACTTCACATGCTTAAGGGGTGCCCGTGTTAGGCTGGATGTATAAATATTCAGCCATTACTTTTAACAGTATTTGCCAGGTAAATATAGGCACTAACGTTCGGCGTCCTGGAGGCACGGGTCTTTCGAAAGGGACGTTTCTGGTTGTGTGGGATGAATAAATTTAAATGTTAAATACGCCCAAAAGTACATAACGCCACATTTTATGCACGTTAAACTGTTTCAACATCTCGTTTTGAGTAATCACTGGTCGTCCGGTTGCAAGACTAAATTTTCTGAATCTAACAAATTCGCATATTTTCCATTGGCAGTGGTAGTTTCCCACCATAAATGACATCACTCTAGAACCTTAGTGCTCGGCATTACAATCGTATCGTTTGAAATGAAGTATTTGTTTCACAATTGGAGATAGATTTTTTCTGATGAAGATTGAAAATGCGGAGTAACCTAAAACAGACTGTACACTTTCTTCGCTATTCTGAAAATTTTAATCTCTTTTAGCCTTCCCATGTACCCTGAATTGACTAATAGCGCAATGGAAAGTGGACAAAGTGGCGGGGTTCTTTAAGAAAGCAGTAATACTAACCCTTCCTGGCCACTTGAGTTAACAAGGTTTTAGGTTGGGTCATCATTGCTTTAAGTAGCATTATTGTTTTTAGTTTTGTATATGTACAGTATTTGTCATGTTCCGTCGAGATTGCCGTGTCTGTCGACTTAATCTTTTGTGTCTGACCCTTCTGTTTTATTTCGTTTCGAATTTTTTTCTGTATCAGATATATTAACACACGATTAAGATGTTCTGATAACTTGAGCTTGCATATGATTGTTTACAGTGCATTAAAGAATATAGTTCCTGTTGAAATATTTTCCTATATTTCTTAATCTATACTTACTTATGCATGTTGGACAGGGCTTGCATGTTCTCTCAATTGAAAAGATCACTTCGTTTAAAACTCTTACATATTTTTTAGTTTTTAAGGTAATTATAAATTGAGCATCCTCTGAGAAACCATGCAAAGGTGTCCAGTAGTTGTTTTCTCAGAAACAAATGAAATAATTACCTGGTACATATATCTTTCTCATTTTAGTTCATGGACTGGGATTACCCCCGTGCACCCCCATCTCTATGGGACCATCTTTTTTGCCACGTGAAGCATCCCATTAATAAAAATTCATCTTCATACTAAAACTTTTGGAACGCAGTTGTTATTTGGTGGTCTTTTTATAGCCCTAAAAGACATTTGACGATTATAAATAATTGCTATTGTCCACATTTTAACGCCTATATAGATATTTTCTTATACATTCAATAAGACATAGTATTTCGTTGAAAATGCCTATGTATTCCTTTTCCAAAACATGTCCCGTTATGTTGATTTGAGCTGCGACAAAGAAAATTTGGCAAAAATAGTAGCCCTGCCCCAACAGATATTTAACAAAAATACAAGTTATAGTAGCCCTACCCTAACAGATATTTAACGTTTTTGGTCTATAACAACTATCATATATTCGCCTATTTGATTTATATTCACTTTTTATGTTTCTTAATACATTTGATCACTTTGTTGTATTTATTGCCCTTTATTGTTTCTTTTGTCCACTATGGTGTTCAAATGTCCAAAAAATCAATTTTTCTATCTTTGCCACAACTTATTCGAAGCTCAAATCTCTTTAAATAAATATATCGTTAAAAAGCATTGTATAGACCTTTTTAGAGATACCAAACAGCTCTACTTACATTCCGGGTACTTATCTTTAATAACCTATGAAAATGATAAATGGTAGAAAACTATATTGGCAAAAACATACAACAGGGTGAACAACGACCCCAAATCACAAATGCGTTCCCAAATTTGTAATGTTAACATCTTTTGTTTATTATCAATATTTTTTGTGGGACAAAAAAATTGGCCCCATAGAGATGTGTGAGTGGTACATAGTAGGCTATCCTAGCACACGGATTGTTTCGTGTGCCAAATATTTTGCTTCAGTTTCACTGGATAGCGGGGTGTTGGAGCTCCACTTATTTTCAATCTTATTTCATTTGAAAGTAGTTGTAATATTCATTCCTTTTTAAGATAAGATAACTAAGGAATTATTTTATAAAAAAATAAATTGTTTGGTGAAGGCTGTTATTAATTCTAGGGTTTGGGGAATTATCGTTTAAGCTAAATAAGACCTTACTGAAAAGTCAAAATTTAATTCAATAGTATTGAAAGAAATGTAATCTACAGTTTATTTCAACTCACAGAGGTGTTATTGAAAAATAAAATAATCTGCCAACGAAAAATTGTTCGCAATACCTGAAAATGCATTATAAAATGCTTTATATTCTAAAAAGGAGTTTCCTACAATTTTTCACAATATTAATATTTTCTTAATAAATTAAGAGCTGTGATTGGAATTAGAAATGTATGCCAATTTTTACTACAAATTCCAGCAAATTGAAATAGAGACAGAAAACTAAAGATATTATCAAAAATCAAAGTGCTGAAGCAATTTTACCTTTTAATTAAACCAGCGTATGGACAATATTGTTGTTTCTGTAACATATTTTTAATGAAAAAGCACATCTGGATGTTTAAAAGGAGAGATTCTTTCAACATAAAATTCAAAGCATTAAAGTGCAGATTTCTTATAGTATCCTGAAATGTTTTGAAATATAATTTCCGTTTCAGTAGAGATTAAGATAATATTCTAAGAAGCTTTTTTATCAAAACATTCTAACAGTTAAGTAATAATATGTGATCACTGTTCATTTTTTTCTGATACTTAACTAAGATTTGCTGTGTCAGCCACCTTCGTCAGAAGTCGGAACCAACAGAATTGATTTCGAAAGAAGACTTTCTTAGGGCCATTTCAGCAAATTTGGATCCAATTAAGCAACCGGTTCTAGATATGAAGACCTACATGTAAATTTTTATAGGGTCATATGTTAAACTAAGCTGTAACAAATTTGAAAGGGAGCTTCTCAAGGATCTTTTTCACAATGTTTTCTTCAGATTAGCCCAGTGTATTTTACAATTCAGCCACTTAAAGCACAGGGAATAGTTACGCGGGTCAAACATTAAATTAATACTCGTTCCGTGTTACCTGTGCACGACTGGGTTTTTTGCGATTGTTTGTTGAACAAAGTCAATTTGTGCAGAGAAAATTTATGCAATTCATATATCTGTAAAAAAAAATGTTCGAAAAATGCATTAGTATAAATTTTATTCGGAAGTTCGGACATTAAATCAATATGTTTACTATTAAATAGGTAATATTTCGCTTTTAGTTAAAATTAAGGCGAATGTCAACGATATGGGAACTTATATGCACGAGTTGGACATAAAGGTTTTGATATGTCACAAGCAAAGCTTTTATAATTAGGAAGAGGAATTCCATCGAGTACATTTGAATATTTTTATTAAAATTTGAATATTTTATTTTTCGTTTGAAAGCGAGCAAAACTCTACTTTTCAAACCTTAATTTTCCTAAATTGGTTCTAAGTTTCTTTTTTTATTAAATGCTCTTTTTTCCTAACACATTCTTTATTTTTTAACTTGTAAGAGATAGTTAAAATCATAAACATATCTGAACCTTAAAATATTTTGGTATTTTATTTTAAAGTAAACTATTTCAATTATCAGTGTAAAGTTTGCCAATTGTATTGATATTCGAGGTACTGACCAATTATTTCCGCCTAATTATCGATGATATTTAAACGCCTATTCACAAAAACTGCTGCAATAAAAACATACATACTTTTGTTTAAATCAAAACTGAAAATTTATACTGGATTTAAAAATATAAGGAAAGCATAGTAGCACAACCCCTTTACCAAATACAAGTATGTATAGATATATATATTAAACAATACTCAATAAATATGATATCATCAATTCATTACTTATAACATATGTTTCTTTTAGGAATATGTTTCATATAAAAACAAAACAAATGAAGATTAAATCTTATGCTGTCAAATTATGCGCAAAAAACATTTTCAGGTAAGAATTTTTTTTCAATCCTACATAAAATTAAACTTTTGTCGTCTTCAGATTTTTGTCAAGCTATTTCAGTACAAAATTTAAAAAAGGACGTCTATGTATGATTATTTAAAACTCATTCTTTTCTATGTATCTAATAGTTTTGACCTTATTACATGAACCAAGAGCCTGTGTCATTCAGGTAACACTACACGTCTCAATACATGCAGAAGGTATAGTAAAATAAAGCCTGTCTGCTGTAACTGCACTTTATAGCACTAAAATTTAAACTAGGATTCAAGGATTCAAGGATAAACAAGTCAAGGTTATGGGTGCAATCTGAAAATTTTAAATTATGTGTGAAAATTGCCCAATATCATCTTACTGTCTAGTTTAAAAACAAGTTTGCCTGTGGTTGGCATCTTAAATATCTACAAACCAAGAAAACATTACTTTTGTAGAGTGCTGTCGGACTCTCAACAAACCATTTTAACTGGATTTGGTGGTTTCACAGGAAACCGTATTTGTTTAAAATCCCCATATAACTCAATGATAAAATCAGTCTGGCTATTGCCACAATCTTCAATGTAAAATACACCATACAAATTTTTCTAGACTACCTTTTAAGTGTTGACTATCAGATTGAAATGGGGTTTTTTGGAAATAATCTTTCATGCTTACAAGAGGTAAAAAATAATATTTTGCACTTTACAAGGTGAAAACAAAAAAATCAGATCCAGGGTTTGCTGTGAGCAAGAAAATATTCCTTATTCTTAAATACGAACACATAACCCATACACCTGACAATTAATACATTTAAGCCAAAAATTCTTCATACCCCGTCAAATAAATTCAAATGGTTTTCCTCTAAGGATCTTAAAAAACATAATATGACTGAGAAACGCTACTATGGAGTACTGGTTAGTGTGCTCGCGTCCGGTGCGGAATGTGATGGGTTCGAATAAAGAAATAAAAAGTAATTGTGAGTTTTCTGTTAAATTAAATTACTACATAAAAGATCTTATACTAGTACTCAAATAAAAAACATTATATAATAATGTCTTTATATTATATAAAATAGTAAGATAAAAATCTATTTAAACTATCTTTAATTGTCTTAAATCTTTTGACTGTCTTAGTAACTATTACTTTAAGTGATTTTAACTAATTTAAGACAAATATGCAGATGGGATTGTTACTATATATATACTTCAACTTGAAAATTCGTATTACCCTCCTGAACGTTTTTTTTTTTTTATTTTCCATGGTTTTGACTCAGACATTACCATTACATTTGCATCATTATATGTTTGTAAGAATTACAGAGGCACCTCATGTTGCTGTGCGCTCGATATCTTCTCAGCTTAATAAAGATTTCAAATTGAAACCGAATTCGTTGGGATTTATCAGAATTTGCTTTAATGTTTGCTTCGGGTTCTTTGTTTTGTTTTTTATTTATTTATTTTTTTTTTAATGGTATATCATCGAAATTTGTGTTCATTGTTACAAACATTGACACTTTTCTCCGTTATTTAAATTAATATATAATGGTCATTCATTGGTTATTTCTAAGATACATGTTCTTGAATTTTTTTTCAATTGTTAACGACAGAGCTTTGCAAAATATTCAAATGCTTTAACGTTAGATCCGGCTGTAAGGAATATTTTTATCTGGACATGACTCATTTATGCTTATGGACCTCTAGTTTCTAACTCATACGTACTTAAGTTGCATGCTGGACATGGCTTGCACGTTCTTTGAACTGAAAAAAATTGAAACGCTTAAAAAATTTGTTTAGCTAACAGCTATAACCATAACTTTATACCATTAATTCATTTGACGAAATCATTTAAAGAATAAGCCAAAACTCCATGAGGGAACGTATGGATCAGTCACCCCTTTGATATCTTCGAATTCCTTTTACCTAAGACAAAACGGATTAAAACTAAACACGATAAATAATGAAAATTAAAAATATGGTGTAAATATAATAGAAGCTGCACTCCAACCGCTAGAAAAACAGAGGAAATTTTCAAATCTCGAGGTCGCCACAAGGCCTTTTACACGGATGAATGTGATTTATTGGTTTCTATTTGCTCAATTCAAGTACTTTGTACAGTTCTCAAACAATAGAATAATGAGATGAAATACAAAACCATTTTCCTTATTTTAAATTTGTGAGTAGCATTATAACAAAAACAACTTACCCATGTGACATGTTGGACAGGGCTTACATGTAACTGGCACTGAAAGTACAAAGCAAAACAGATTGGATTATTCTATGACAAAACATCATCAATATAGCAAAAAGTAAATTTAAACGGTCTGGCCAATTTCTTTTTATTTTGCAGGGGTCCCTGGATGTTGAAGTTTTAGATTTATGAATTTTCCTATACATAAAGTTCTTCAAAGAAAAGAGCTGAATGTATCAACATTCTAGTTCCATATTTTATAGCGTACCTAAATTTTCCATATTTATTTAACATTCATTTGGTAATTTTGTATTATAAAGAACCTTTCATATAATAAACAGTCAACATATTCGGCTATCACCACAATACCAAACTATTACTATTAAAAGTTAAATCTAAAAGTTCATTTAATATTAAAATTACCTGGTTGAAATACGAAGACGCCCAATTGGTGACACATTAGGGAAAAAAATAAGCAGCGAAATTTTATGACACACATACACACTATACCAGACTATTTCTTAACAGTTAAATCAAACATTTTTGACAGAAGTTTTATATCTTCATCATCCATGTATTTGCATCGATGAAAAACCTCAAACCCAGAATGTGAAAACAGTTCTAATCGCAAATACAGACGAAGGCTAAGACATTGTTATCAAATTTTAAATCTAATATTTGTAGATAAATATACAAGTTTTTAATACTAGGTTTCTGTTGCAAAATATGTCTTTTTTTAAATAATACAATATTCTAATTAAGTTCTTTATCTAAAATCTTGCTTGCATTACTAATAGCAATGTGCATTATCAGCGTTTACGCAAGCTTGTACTTGTCACAATAACGTGTTACAATCTATTGATAAATTTATCCAATTACAAGATTTCTAATGTTGTCTCACTTGTTTATCAAATTATGGTGTTCGTGTATTTAAATGAGAAACATCTCGTCCGCAGAATAAGAACCAATACCCAGGTAATCCGAGATCCAAAAGTATCAGAACAAGACGTCGTATCCAAATAAATTAAAATAGGACGTCACATCCACCGGAAAGATTCATGTATATTAATACAATTTATACAAGATGTACATGTATATTTAAACGAACTTGGACATGTTGCAAAAACAAAAATATAGAATTATCTTTATTTACAATGTTTTTAAATGGGAAAGAAAATTATTTCCATAATATCAATCAAAAATTAAAAAATCACAGGTCAGTATGCAAGACACATTGTTTATTCCTATTTTAACGCCGGGGTCGTCTGTATTCAGTTAGGTTGCAAACCCTACTATAAGCTGCCAGCAGGTTGGTGCATACAATTTAGAAAAATAATTTTAAGGTATATCACATATCAATGGTTTTGTTGGGAGTATATTATGTGTTATATATATAAAAACATAACTTTTTTCCACATTTTTGCTATATATATAATAATTACGCTGTGGTTTTTTGCGTACAAAAGAATTTACTCGAATGCATCTATTTGTAAGCGTACTGAATTCTAGATAATTTTTTTATTATCACAATTCTCTACTTATGAAAAGGTGTTAGAATGGTCCAACAAAAATTGTATATATACTTCAATTAGCTTGTTAATATTTATGGTGACGTCATTATATAAATAATAATGCTTTTATATTTCACTTACACTGCGGAATCTTATTATTCCTTATAATAAACGTTGCTGCACCTGATACCATGCTACAATCAACACTAGATGCTACACATGCTAGTTCGGTGTAAGTATCAATGTTTGTAACCTTATATTCCATTATTGAAAACCTTTCAAACTGGCACTGATCCCCTTCAAGATCGGTTAAGGCAATAGTGTCATTGCTTAAATATGGGGTAAATTTGACGTCATTTGCAATTTTTTAACACCATTTTGGGAATTCTGGTGGATTGCCGACTTTCCCTCCACATTTCAATACCAAAACATCTCCGATTCTGTATTGACTGTCTTGAGAAGGCTTTGTTATGGCAGAAACTTTGAAGACATTGGAACTTTGAACTGGAATTGACAAATATTCACATAAAAACTGTGTTGATGTGTTGAGTTGATGTTAGATGCACATAAACAAGTTAAACTTCATCAATGTTACTTTTTACTATATATGAGGGAAACTAAAGCAATTTATTATCAATATTAATACTTATTAATCTTTATTATTATCGGATGTTAGTTTTCTTATATAGTATGAATAATACTACATCTATAAAGTATTAAATAATAAGATTGTCTACTTGGTTGATTAATTTACTGTTGGTTAATATGCAACGACGAGAACAAATAACCAAACAAGAAATCATAAATGGGGTTGACCGGAGATTGTTTGGGAAAGGGCGGTCAATTTAGCCCAAGCAACTGGCCAAACAAAGTCCGCTCATTACGAGCTTTTTCAAAGAGGTCTTTATAGAACTGAAAACGTGGCAACGACGCAAATAAAATTCAAATACAAATAAAATAATAACTAATAATAACTTTTGACCGGCCGTGTACTTTCCTTCAAAACCTCCATCCCTACAATTCCTTCTTATTTTCTGAAGACAGTCTTATTTAAAACTTGATATTTGAACCACCACGAACACTACCTTCAAAACAAGTATTTTTCCATCCTTACCCTCCTATATTCATATGGTTGTGTTATGTTAATTTTACTGTTGACCCACTGTTTATATTCCTGACCTGCTGCTGCTGTATGGTAGTCAATATTCTTCTGGTCTATCATATTCGTTTTTTTACTGTTTTTTATATATTTTTTGTTTAAAGTCATTTTTTATTTTGTATATATATTTACTTCCTTATTTTCAAGCATTTTTGTTGACTAGTCCTATACGCCTATTAATAACGAAAATGACACTATCTTGTACAGGTACTTGGAACGACAAAAATATTTTACCTGTTGAAAAAAAAACCAAACCGATCGCCATTTTAAATCAGGCTGTTACTACAAAAGAAGAGAATTTGTTTCTCGAAATATTTAGTTATTATTTTATTGTATTTGAATTTTATTTGCGTCGTTGTACATTTTCTAGACGCTTATATTATTTTTATTTGTACTGTATCGTTTTACAACGACCTGACGCTTTTGTAAGAATGTTCGTTGACTATTATTTAAACATTTATACATATATACTCCTCGGTGGCATCCGGTGCCAGTTTTTCAACAAAATGATAACCAACTGTTGTGCATTTGTTGTAATGATATATTATTTAAGCCCACCTTTCATGGCTATGGAGATATGTCATGTTGCCCTTTCAAGATTTATTGTCATTTTGACTAAAACA
>JAULBM010015913.1:0-11519 GCA_032357055.1 Geukensia granosissima | reverse complement strand
GTACGTTTTTCATCATTGTAATCACGTGACTGTTTCAACCAATGAAGTAACTAGAAAATCTTCCCATATATAATATATATATATATATATATAATGTAAGACAATATATCATGATGTTAATTTACAATGTAAGATATTATATCATAATGTTAATATACAATGTAAGATAATACATTATTATGTTAATATACAATGTAAGATATATCATAATGTTAATACACAATGTAAGATAATATATCATAATGTTAATATACAATGTAAGATATTATATCATAATGTTAATATACAATTTAAGATAATATATCATTATAATGTAAATATACAATTTATGATAATATATCATGATTTTAATCTACAATGTAAGATAATGTATCATAATGTTAAAATACAATGTAAGATTATATATATTCTCATGATATATATATATATATAATGTTTCCTTTACTGACATTTACTTTCATATTTTTAACTTGGTGGTTTTTCGCTTGTTATTCTGAAAACAAAATAAGGTCATTGTGGTCGTGGTCATATTGAAATCAACTAATTTGGAGATAGAACATTCAGATACAAATTAACATTAATATTCGTGGAAACAAAACCTATTTTAC
Source organism: Geukensia granosissima (assembly GCA_032357055.1). Taxonomy (NCBI): domain Eukaryota; kingdom Metazoa; phylum Mollusca; class Bivalvia; order Mytilida; family Mytilidae; genus Geukensia; species Geukensia granosissima. Next base: position 10,911 of record JAULBM010015913.1, on the reverse strand, counting down.
CAAATGACAATTAAAATTTAAAAACAAAGAAGACGATTTCATTAAAACCATGTTTGCCTTCCTAAATAACATATTTGTCCCGTCAGGTGGAGTTTTCTTGCAGACGACCGCCAATCCAAAGGGCATTATTTATGATGTTTTCTTGTACAAAAATGCTTCCTCATTCATTTTAGGCCTAGTTATCCAAGGCTACTGATGACCGAAAGAAGGACATTACTCCTAAAATTTGATAAAATATTTCTAATATACATGCTTATAAAGATAGTCTTTCACTTAACAATACTAGATTTGAAGTTAATCTTAAATTTTGTTTCTCTTCCAATAAAAGATTTCGTCGCATTGTAGTTTTATTTGTAAACATTTTTTTACATATATACACATTGTAAGTGACTTATTTTTTTTAAAGTTTCTGTGAAAAATCTTTTTGCTTTTGCGAAAATTGATTAAAAAATTTGATCTCATTAAAACTGAACCGAAGTATTTGGTATTTGGAAGTATTGAAGACAGGTTCATTCGAAAGTTGCAACAACATACGTGCAGTATGATTTTATCTTGTTCTTCATATGTTTTGGTCTAAATGCTGGTAGTGGCAGAAATCTCCTTGAAATACGTATCCAACAAATCAAATTTCATATGTTTGTTCACCATTTTTATTGTAGCTTTATCCTATCCTAATTTACCACAAACTCAATTCAGTAGACTTTTAACTATTAGACCGCGAAGTTTCAATGCATTATTTGTTTATCAGTTAATTATTTATAGATGTTCATTAAATTTTATTAGGCATATGTTATTTATTATTGTTATGTTCAAACGAAAAAAAAAAAACCAAAGTAATGTCAATATCAGATATATTTCAGTTGTTTTCCATTTTTGTAACGCAGTGAATTACCTCATCAACTTGCACTAAATGAATTGTTTATATATGAGGTATTATTTGTTAACTTTATATTTTATGATTTTCAACTATTATCTATTTAAGATTTTATCACACTTTTAAATTACCAGATATGGATATGAAGGTCAAATAAAAAAAATAGTGTTAATTGCTGAAGAATGTTAACTGGAAACATCAACAGTGATTTTACATTTACAGCTAAAAAATTCCGGATTTTCTAGAAAATTCAAGAAATGGAGGATGTACATATTATAGATTTTGCCAAAATACTACGTTAGTAACCTATACTAAGGTTCAGTATTTTTATTGCTTAAAGTTATGGTGTTATCGCTTAATTGCATTGAAAAAAGAATATTTCAGGAAATATACTTCCATCCTTTAGGGGGGGGGGGGGGGTTAAGTTAGGTTGTAGTGATCCCAATTACCAGTTATACCTGCTTCCAGCGTTTTATATTGAGTTAATGCAAGTTGTGATTTTGTGCTATTTTGTACTTTATCAAGTTAGAATAAAATTTGATGAATAAATAAACATTGATACATGTACAATTTGTCGAGTAGGTGCCTAACACAATATATTTGAACCTAACGCTTAACAACTTGCCCTTACCCTTCTTAATCTAAATTGTAATATTGTTTTGCCTTTGAATAAGAATATGTAAGATTTCTGGCATTTATTCTGCTGAAATTAGTTTGTAATAAAAAACATTGCAAGCAGTTGAATCATCCATCTTATATAAAAAAATTGTGTAAAATGGTAGTTCATGGCAATTCAGGTTTTCTATTCTTTCCTTTTAGGTTTATATCATTATAACCTGTTCCCATACAAAAATACAAAAATCAAGATGACAAGCATTACCTTGAAACGTCATCAAATAAAATGACCTTTAACATCTGATAAGTTGAATGGCAATCAGGGAAAACTGTAAACTCGGTTGCCCCGTCAGTCAAAAAATTTTAAACCAATCATTTCGGAAAATAATCTTTTTGTAGTCTTCAAAGTTTTGTCTGATGCCTCAAATATAGCAAAAACCCCGTTATTAATTATACTATCAAATAAGCTTAAATTTGCTTGGAAGAACCATAACATACTGGCAGAATTTGTTTGTTAGAACCATATATTGACGAAAAATTTGGGTAATCCTAACAGTCTATGATGTTTGTAGCACAAGTTCGAAAAATAAAAAACCAAAAGCAATAGATAATCGTTCATATTTCAAACTTTAAACGTCTTACAACCGTCTTTCTCACAGAAACTAACTTTTTGTGGAAGTGTTATTAGAAGATATTTAAAAAAAATGTGAATTGTAAAAGGAGCTTCTTTAAAATTGAATATTTTATCAAGCATAACCACAATCTAAATGGTCACAGTTACTACAGGAATATAGCACTGACAAATTTTAGGCATACAAGCATATTTTGTATTAATTTGTGAAAAATGAACATCGTTGTTCACAGTTCTGTTAAATTGACAAAAACACATGCATATGTAGGAACAGTAAACAGGAGCCAAATTTAAGGTGGTAGACCTGGGTTAAGGGAGATAACTCTTGAAATCAGAAATATGTTTTTGATATTCTGTTACATGAAGAGCTCTTTAAGCATTCAACTGAAACAGATCAAAATTAATCTGTGTTATTAAGATGCTTTCATTGGATTTATAAAAATGGTTAACACAAACCTATTGAAGATTTATAAGAGTTATGTCCCTTACCATGAGTCTACCTCCTTAAGGGCTTCTTATTAGTCGTCGATGCCCATCTTTTTATAAATTACACGGTTGTAATTTGTGTTTCAGAATATAGGTCTTGATTTTATGAATCGAGTTCTTTCATAAAGAAGAGAGCATGAAAAACCAGTTATATCATGTTTGACAAAGACTTAAACCATAGATAATAATAGATAAGTGAACTGTCTGAAAATTTAGAAATACAATGCAGAGTTTATTTAATTTCCACTTTTCTTGTTAACAAATAAGATTTCATGGTATATATTTGTCGTTTTTGCCGGATCCAAACTGAAACTTACGAGTTTAATTGGCATACAATTTAATATAGTTGGACAGGTTCGACCAGCGCTGTGTCATAAATTCTATAACGTGTAGCGAATCAGCTTGAGAAATTTAATAAATATGCTCAGACAAAAATTCTCTTAGAATGGCTGTCTACAATATTATTGAATAGATTTAATTCGGGATTCAGCTTATTTTGACAGACTCGTCCATCGTTAACTTGGACAACTGAATGTATGCACTGAATATTCATGACACTTAATTTTTATTTCTGGTACATTTTCTTAATATGAAGCAGTTTTTATGCACAGTTGAATAATTTTTTATTCAGAAAATTTAAGGTCATTTATTGCGACTTCAATGTCAAGTTCTTAAGCCAAATTTTGTTTTAAGAATAAACAACTACAAAAAACTTAATGCCAGGCTTTTGTGGGGTGTAATTTTCGAGCTATATTAAATTATATATGCGTTTCTGCCTTTGTATTTATTTTTTATCAAAAGGAAGAATAATTCCACATTTAACGGTTTATGTTTTGCACTATGAAATAAAATTTAACATATAACTGTATTATCTCCGCATCAATTTCTCTACGGACATTTAACAATGAGGGTCTACTATCTTCGATTTTGGCGGGAGCGCTTAAGTTTGGCAAAAACATGGGCTCTCAATTCTTATGTTCGGCATTATCTCGCGATTCATATCGGAAGAATTACTTATAAATTTCCTTTCAAGGGCACCTCAAACCATTTTTGGATGTTTAGCCTTTTTACCTGTTCCAATAAACTCTGGCATAGAGTATAGTAGATATTGCACGACTCAAATTTTAAAACAGAATTTGTATTGCTGGCCTTTTAAAGAAATCAGTGTAAGATCTTCAAATTAAAAGCAAATACCTTAAAGCAAGATTAAGAAGGCATTTAACAGTGGCATAGCTGAATATGGGCATATTGTTAAACAGTCTACGAAGGTATTCCAAAAATTCGCCTATACTAGAGATGACAAAGAATGCCTGAAATCACTTCAACTTCAATTTACCTTCATCGGACACTAGGGGCAAAATAAATCAAAGATCAGGTAAACGTTATAAAGTTCCAGGTACATTCATGGACCGAAAAATTTCCTTCAAGTGATTTCGATAAATAGCTACTGCAATTTTCGGTTTTTTCCAGTTACCTGCTCTTCATTTACCAACGATAAAAAATCACTTATGTAACTGAACGGAGAAGTACTTAGTTATGTATTGTGACGGACATAGGATGTTGACTGCCAATGTAACATCATCGGAAACGTCTGCTTTTGTATGTACTTTATATAGGATATTGTATGATACTGTTTGTATGTTCCCACTAGGGGTCATCTTAGATAATGTATTGGTTGGCATTGTATTAATATGTGGACTTCACCTCGATGGAAGATATATACCACATCTAGACTCATTCCATCTGAGAATTTAAAATAAAACTATTTTCTATGGTTCTTATGATATGATCTAAATCTTTACTGACAGTCATTTAAAAATGACAACTTTTCAAATAAAACCAACAAAACATCTGTGCATATAATATATGATGCTCTGTATACCTACAGCCTTATCTAGACTAAGTCTGATAGTTTTTTGAAAAAAAATTTAATTGGTTCTAATGATTTGACCTTAATCTTTACTGGCAGTCATTTAAAAGTGACAACTTTTAAAATAAAACCTCAAAACTTCTATGAATATAATATATGATGCTCTATATAGCTACCAACCTGTGTTTCTTTAAGAAGAAAGGAAATGGTACTATAAGATCCGCATTTCAATTAAGATTTGGCAAACGCCTCGGTGGTATACTGGTTAGCGTGCTCGCCTTGAGTGCGGTAGGTCGTGGGTTCGATGCCCGGCCGCGTCAAACCAAAGACATTAAAATTGATATTTGCTGCTTCTCGGCTTAGCACGCAGCATTAAGGAGTAAGAGTAAAGACTGGTCGGCCCAGAGTCAGAATGATGTGTTTGGGTAAAGTGCCAGTTCTTTCTGCGGACTGTTGCATTCGTGATTTAGCACGATAAAAATACGGCTCAGTGTGTTGGTCTAGTACAAGGCAGGATTCATGAATTATCATTCATTATATGCTCTTGTCCTGAATATGCATGAAATATTTGCCACTGGACGTTAAGCATCACTCAATCAATCAATAAAATTTGGCATTTTTTGTAAAAAAAATCCCCATTTTTTGTTTAAATAGATATCAGCGCACAATAATATCAAGAAAACATTAGAACTGAAATTTTATACTTGGCAGATCTTTAATTGTGCAAAATTTGGTTCTCTATATTTGTATGATTTGTGCCTATTTCGGCAAAATTGTAACAATAAAGTAATATTATTTCATTTCCACATTTAAAGAAATTTTAGTGCCATGCGATAGTTGTAGAACCAATAAATCTGAAAACACTTGTTGGATTTTCTTTTTAAATAAATTTTTAAATACAAATAATGAAGAATGATAGATATTATCCACTTTTAGGTATATTCTTGGACCGAAAATTTGCCACAATGATCTTTGAACTTTGTTGATTTCCAATAACAACCCCTTTCTGCCTTATTGGATATCGGATTCAAAAAATAAAAGCGAAACTTTTAAATAATCGTCAGAGGATAATCTATGCAATATCTATTTTGATTTTAATTTGGTTCTAAAATCATTTGTACAACAGGACCTCATTCTAATTTAAGTTCCCTCAAGTGGCCATCAACAAAGAATCAATTCATTAGAAATGACGTAAGATAACATTTTCAGGGTTTTTACATGTAGTACCTTATATTAACTTTAGTAACATAACCACAATTGTCGATGATGTATCGAAAATAAGCTGAATGATTATTTTCTGTGTCATATAAAAATCTATGAATGTATTGACACCAAATAGAAATGAATCGGCAGGACACACTTTTAACATCCAACAATATTCTGGTTAACCAAACAGATTATAAACGTCTTTCAGACCATCTCAGCATGCATTTCCTTGTGCAATATAAGGAAAGCCATTGATTTGTATGCGCCGAGAAGTGGATGTCACATTAGTTTAAACTCGGACAACAAATATATCTAAGAACACAATGAATGTGGAGCAAGTAAAAAAATCGTTAGCGAAATGATCTTAATTAAATTAAATACACTTTATTTAAAATCCGAAAACGGCCAATGGGTCGCTGTGACAACAGGAAACAAGGAGAGAGAAATGCTGATCCGAGAATATCAAGATGACGAAACATAACAGTCACATAAAGCAAGAAACAAAGAGTGTGAACACAAAAGTGTGAACACAGATGATCTTTCTGGGTAAGCGGTACCTGTTCGTATTGCTTATTATCGAATCCAGAAAAACTGACAGAAAGTAATTAATGGGGAAAGCACTCTCTTGTGATCAAATTCAAGTGTTGATAATAAACTCTAGATTAAAATCTCTTAATAAATGTATTCACCTCTTGGCGGAGAAAACAAACATCATGCTTGATGTGAAATAGCTAAACTTAGGTAAAGATAATTCTTACCCTTGGAAATAACCGAATGTGAAAGACGAAAAGGTTTTTGAACTTTTCTACAAAAAAGATGTTAGCTAAAAGCTACTTTCAAGTTAACAGATATATTTTGTTCTCCATTTTCCTACTTATTAAATCGACAGTGAACATCGGAGGTTTAAATAATTCGCGATTAGTTAGAATCCGTTGTAGAAGCAATAAAACAACATTTTTGAATTTCTTTTTATATACATTATTCAATTCGAACGTTATGAAATAAGATATCAGCCGATTTTGATTTGTTAGCCAAATTTCTGGTCCAAAAATGTGCCATAACGATCCTTGGTATATCTTAATTAATAAGACATTCTTCCCAATACCTGTCTATTGTAACTTCCCGACTCAGCATGTTCTGGCTTGAAACGATTTTGACACCACAGTCGGAAGTGATTTAAGATTAAGATTAATATTAGGAACTTCATAATATGTGATGGAAAATCTGATAAAATTGATATGCTATTAGTGCATTTCAAGGTTTAACCTCTTATCAGTAGAATTAGAACCAAACGATATGAAAAAGCCGAGGTCTAAACAATGCAAAATCAAGTTCTCATATCTAAACAATCCACCGAAATCAGCCTCTCGATTAATCGTAACGGAATTAAGAAAGGAAATCAAGGAAGCAAAGCAAGGAATGGAACATTCTCCGGTATTTAAGGGGTTTAGAATTTATGTTATTCCTGGAAATTTCTATAAAAAAATATCATGGTATAATTCATGATTGATTGATTGATTAATTGAATGGTGCTGAACGTTCAGTGGCAAATATTGAATGTATATTCAGGACGAGAGCATATTAATGATGGGTGATGATGAATGAACCCTTCTTTATACTAAACGACAAGCTGAGCCGGAATTTTAACGTGCTAGCACAGGAAAGCAACAGTCCGCAGGAAGACGTGCCACTTTACCCAGACACATTTATATTACTCTGGGCCGACCAGTCTTTGCTCTTACTCCTAAATGCCGAGTGCTTAGCGGAGAAGCAGCAAATACCAATTTAATGTCTTTGATTTGACTCGACAGGAGATCGAACCCACGATCTTCCGCACTCGAGGCGAGCACGCTAACCATTACACCACCGAGGCGGTTAAAATTCATGACAGACAAGACTGACTATTTGGGTTGGTGATAACCCTCGGGCACCTTTGGTCCAACAGTTTAGGCATCGATCCAACGACTTCAAAATACAAGTTTAACAATGCTGATCTGGGAAACACTAGATATTCAAGAGCTGACAGGAAAAGAAAGATAACTCAAACGGAAATGGAGATAGGTAATGGATGGAAAAGATATAAGAAGTAATTTGTTTTAGATTTTCCTATTTGTAAGAAATAAAAGTGTGGGCTATCTATAGGAGTTAATTGTGATAAATAAGTACTGGTTGAATTTAATCATTGCCCCCTTGTGTACGTATGCTCGAAGAACTATCAAGTCAAAATATCTCTGTATAGGACAAAATATACAACTGCATCATAAATATTAAATATCATATTTTCTATGCATTGTGAACATTTTTAACGGTGCTCATAACATCTGTTTAACAAATAATCAAAGTTGTATAAAAAATATCCCTTTTGTGAAATATGTGAAGTATAACAGAAGTAAATTGTCAGCATGAAAAAAATAAGAAGAACGTTAACCCATAAGTCAGCATTGCTAGAAAAACCGTCGCTTATTACAGGCATGGACAAAAAAGAAGAAATCAAATGAAAGACCTCAGGACAACAAAGAAGCGTTGCACTGATAGAAGTGGTTCTAATGACAATGTGACAATTTAGATCCCACTCCTGTTTTGTTAAGGAGTTCGTGGATTCCAAGCTTTATTCCTTTTGTTTTCGTTTTTTCTTTTATTTTGTTTCAAAGGAGAAGGTACGTTAAGCCTCATATTTGGCCCAAATTTCAGATTTTGTGACACATTAATGAGTTGTTGTGAAAATGCTGTTTAATATTCGTCTTTTAACAATTCTTTACTTTTTCTTGCATACTTTTCGTCATGTGACAAAATTAAAGGTTATATTTGACTAATTTGACAAGAATTTAACATTTTCCGCAAGAATACTCAATTTCTGGAGATGTTTTGTTCAAAATAGATATGATCACACAAAAGCATCACGAAGATATTTTAACCAAACATTTGGACTTGATAGAAAATTTGATTGTGATGTTTTTGTGCATCTATATTAAATTGACAAAATAGTATTAAATATTAAATTAAATTCATAAATTTTTAGGTATTTTTATATTTAAAGCATTTTCTATGTGTCATGTGACCATTGTACAACTAATTAAACTAGAAATTCTGTCGGATTTTCTTTTTATAGACATTATTCAATACAAAAAATATAAAACAATAACAATAGCCAAATTCTTGGGCCAAAAATGGGCCTTAATGACCCTCGTCCTTTGTCTTGTCTCTTTGAATTATGTACTTTAAATCCCTCACGTGTGTATTCCAAACTGCAATTATGCAAAAACAAATTGAGGATCAAAAATGACATTGAATGGTAAATGAAGGTGCGTTTGATTGTTTGTTTGTTTGATGGGATTTAAAATCACTTTAAACAATATTTCAGTCATAACACAGCGGTCAATTTTATTGTGAAGGACTCCGGAGAACCCGGAGAGAACCCATCCCCTTCCGCACTCGAGGCGAGAACGCTAACCATTACACCACCGAGGCGGTTAAAATTCATGTCAGACAAGGCTGACTATTTGGGTTGGTGATGACCCTCGGGCACCTCTGGTCCAACAGTACAGGCATCGATCCAACGATTTCAAAATACAAGTTTACCAATGCTGAATACATTTAATACGTCCGGGAAACACTTAATATTGAAGAGCTGACAGGAAACGAAAGATAACTCAAACGGGAATGGAGATATTTTACATTCCTTCTCTGTATAGGACAAAATATACAACTGCAAAATAAATATTAAATATCATATTTTCTATGCATATGAACATTTTTGTCGATGCTTATAGCAACTGTTTAACAAATAATAAAATTGTTTAAAAATTATCCCTTTTTGTGAATTGTAAAGTATGACAGAATATATTGTCAGCATAAAAAAATAAGAAGCATTGCTAGAAAAACCGTTGCTTATTACAGGCATGTGGACAGAAAAGGAGAAATCAAATGGAACACATCAGGACAGCAAAGAAGCGTTGCTATGATAGAAATGGTTCCAATGACAATGTGACCATTTCGACCCACTCCTGTTTTGAAAAGGAGTTCGTGGATTCCTTTTGTTTTCGTTTTATCTTTTATTTTGTTTCAAATTTGTCTTGTGTCTTTGAATTATGCACTTTTAATCCCTCACGTGTGTATTCTACACTGCAATTATGCAAAAAAAAATGAGGATCACAAATAGCATTGAATGGTAAAAGAAAGCGTTTGATTGGGGTTTAACGCCACTTTCAACAGCAATTCAGTCATATCACAGCGGTCAGTTTTATTGTGGAGGAAGCCGGAGAATCCGGAGAGAACCACCGACCTTGGGCAGGTAACTGGCAGACCTTATCACTTGCAATGCAAGCTAAACGCAACCCGTTTTTGTAAGGCACAAACACAGGTGCGAACTAACGCCGAACAGGTGATAGAATAAGGTGATCTATACAGAAATGTTAAAATCAACCACCTGGCAACCCAGGCCCGTTAAGAACGTTTGATATCAGCTAAAGATATTAAAATATCGGGAAAGTATCTATTATTCTCTAAAGAACTTTTAAGTTTATTTTATTAATTTACATATCGTATTGAAACGACACCTTAAAAAAAACCCCAAAAAATTCACATCAACCAAATTCAGGAATAAAATAACGACACCACATATATATTTAAGTATTCCCTATTTGGATTACAACCAACAATTTTTACCATTCAACCGCCGTCCAAATAAACTACACTTTTTACAAACATTCGATCAATATTAAAGTAAATCAATGAGTAAATGTATCCTACAACTTCCTCAAATCTATATATTTCAAGAAAAACTTATATTCCACCATTCTGACTCACATTTCATCAATATCCTTTATCCCTGAACATATTTTCAAATCATAAATATAAACCAAAATTCTTCTTCCCAGTACTCATAAATTACGATTTATATATCTTATAATGATCATTCTTCCCTACGACTATATCAGCTTGGTGAACATAACCGTTAAACTCGTACTAGAAAATCACATGAACTGAGGAGAATATTCAACAGAGAGCTTTATATTTTCGTCCAGTAAAGATTGTTTTACATCAACTAGCGACTCAGAAGGCGCGAGACTGTATTGCGCACCTGACATTAGGACAATCAAAACCGCTAATATTCAAGCAAAGTCCAGATTGGAGTAAAATTGTGTCGAGGGGGGACTTCAGATGGCATAGGCAAGGCTCATTTGTATATGTGCAATGGAAGGACTGTAAGACAGTTACACTCATGTCTCC
>JAULBM010015902.1:0-11519 GCA_032357055.1 Geukensia granosissima | reverse complement strand
GATATGTTAGATAGTACCTTATGTGGCTGTCTCTTGGACAATCATGCCACATCTCCTATTTTTATGACAGATATGTTAGATAGTACCTTATGTGGCTGTCTCTTGGACAATCATCCCACATCTCCTATTTTTATGACAGATATGTTAGATAGTACCTTATGTGGCTGTCTCTTGGACAATCATGCCACATCTCCTATTTTTATGACAGATATGTTTGACAGATAGTACATTATCTGATTTGTGAATTTGGTGCAGATCGTAAATTCAACTTAATGCCAGAGCAAATTATGTGCTTTAATTTGTCCAAATCTTGTCAAAACCGGTACATGTAGGTTGATTATAGTTGTCAACTCGACTGCATTTTGTGTGTTACACATGGTTTTTCAGTTGTTTACATGCAAGTTTTAATTGGCCAAGCAGGAACATGGAATTTCACTTCTCACCTGCAATGAATCACAATTTGCTTCCTGTTGATTGACAGGTAGAAAATTCAATTGTTTGAATAGAATTTGGTGAAGCCTTTCAATTCTTGTGACATTTAAATGAGTTAATTAATCCATTGCTCTGTAATGGACCATTTCAGAAATGCAACAGAATTCTGGAAACATCATTTTTTTAGTTTATTTTGATTGGTCAAGACGTCATTTATGTGGATGCGTTTTACGAGGGCAGAAGTTGAATTTCTGAATTGCTGTTCTAATCAATTATTACCAGTATCATTGTTGTTTAAAAGTTAACAAACTGGAGCTACTTCACCTGTTTTAGGGATTAAATATTTTCATTTCATTTTAAAGATAATTCTACCTTAGGTAAAAATGATTGTTTTGGATTGGTCAAGGAATGTGATATTTATAATAAATACAACGTTGTTTACAACTAGCATGGTATTTGCTCTGTGGTATTTTCAAAAAATATACCACCACACAGAGGCTTGAAAAATCTTAAGTCTTAAATGTGTTTTACTGGTTGGACATTCGGTAGAATTAAATATATATGTACATCATGTTGTGTCAGGATATTTGTGAAAAATACAAGTTTTGAGACTAAATTTACCTCATCTTCAGTTAGGGAAATTTTTTGTCCCTTAACTTGTATTTTTTTGCAAATAGCCCTACAAAATATATATCTGTTCAAAATACTCTCACAATAGTCAATTATGTTTGAAGTAATTTGTAGCAAATTATGTTATGATGCAGGCCAAGATCCTTTTAGCATAAAAAGGCCTTTAAAAGAAAAAAATTGAAGATATTTTGTTTAAATAACACCTGTTGTTGCTGGAAAATAATGCATTTACCTAAACTAATTACAATTGTTATTTTGTCAGCTTAAAGTTTATTGTTTTACTTTATTGGAAATAAAATTTGAGAATAAACAGCACAAGAGCATTCCAATAATCTCATAAATAAATGACATTTTAGAAATTGTTTGAAGTGAAAAGATATATAAACATTGACATAAAAGTGTCTGACAGTTCACTTTGCACATGACACATTATCACACACTTTTTGAAAACAAAATGCATGCATTTATTCCATTGCAGAAGATTGGCAACTATGATGCTGATTGAATGTTAGTTTGTTGCAGGAATGATTGTTAGATGGTCTTGTACTGAAATTGTGAATCGTTTTCATATTGGAAATTCAAGAGGACCACCATGTCCTAAATTGGTTTATCATTGGACCCTCATTTCATGTTTCTACTTTCACAAATGAAACCAAAGTACAGATTATAACCTCCTAATTTGGCGAAAAAGTTAAAATGATGGTCCTTTCCAAGATTTTATGTTTTTGGTATGGATCCCAAATAAAACATGGTGACCGGGGCAAATAATGTATTCTAGTTGGTCCAAATTTTTAAAATCTTCATGTCAGACACTCATTTATTCATAAATTGAGACTTTGCAGGGATGAGTTGTCATGTGAATTGTTTGGTGATCCAAAAATCAAGATGGTCAGCATAATGCAACTTAGTATTGGAATTGCATGTTTTCACTTTTTTTAATAAAACAATTGAACAGATTTTAACTGAAAGTGACAGAAATGTAAGGCAGATGGTCTGTTAACAGATTCGTGTTTCGGTACAGATTTGAAACTCAACATTGCTACCAAGGCAAAACATGAGATCTGATTGTTTTATTATTGAAAATATCATGTAAAATATAACTAAATCTTATTCTTCTAAAACCATTAGCTAGTAGAAATGTTATACATGTATTGCAGAGATGACCACTTGGGGTCTGAAATTCAACAGTTAAGTATATTACTGTATTTGAAAGCTAAACAATTTTTTAGTAAAAAAATACTTGGTCATGTGTGCTATAACAGTCACCATGTCATCTATTTTAGTATGTTAAATTTTCAAATTTAAACTTCACCAGATCATCTGTGCCTATTGGAACCAAGATGGTCCTATCATTTGCCAATCAGAATTTCAACATGACCTTCAAGGCCAATAATATGTTCTAATTGGCTAAATTTTGTTAAAAGATCATTGGAAAGTCGATACCAAACATTTGCAGATTCTTTTATTTCTCAACAAAATGATTTTTGAAAATAAAAAAAAAAAGAAAAAGAAATGACCAGCAGGGCATGAACTATAATTTTAACTTAGTCATTTTACTGCAAATAAAATTTTCATGGAGTTCAATGTTTGGCTCTGACACAAATGAATTTTTTCAGTAGAAAGGACCTTTTTGACCTCCATTTTCTGATAAGAAAAATAAAATTCTTTTATTTCTTTTTTATTCTTAAGTTCAAATGTTGGAGCAAGAATAATAAATTCACATTTCCACCATGTAAATTTTTCTCTTTTGATGTTAATTTGTCTTGTAAAGAAGCATATTATCTATAGAAAGTAGAGGTATGCATTCTATTTTATTCAAATCTAAGTTTAGCCTGAGATTGTATCTATATTTGATGGTTTTCCAACATCATTTATTCAAGTTTTAAGATGTTTTTGATTTATATTTACTTTATTTCATATTTAACTGAAAAGTTTCCTTTTTTTTTTTGGGGGGGGGGGTGTGCATATAAGGCCCTCACACCACATAAGCACATAGTACTTTGCCACACCTGTCAATTAAAGAATATAAAAAAGACAAATATTATTTGTTTTGATTTTTTGTAAGATCTTAAACAAGATATCTTCATGCTTCATCCTGCAATTCATGGCTTATAGTGATTTTTAGTCATTCAGAAGACCCAATATTCAATACTTTTAAAGTTTTTGCTAATTGATGAAATTTTTTTCTTTAAATAAATGCTATATAGACTACAGGTTTGGTCTTGATTGATTTGTACTGATTACTCAAGATCTGGATATACAACTTTGTTTTAGGATATTTCTATACTTTTATTTTATGTATATCCAGGGTAGTGACAACAAAAGATTTATAGAAATCCATAAGTCATAGTATCGGCAGACGTACAGGACGATAGCTTGCAGGCGTGCTCAAGACAGGACATTGTACTGTTACATGCATAATGATTAGTAAATTTCCATGTTTGACATTTGAGTTGTTTTATAGTCACCTAGTGACAGCTCTGTAAGAATCTTTTTGTTAAAGCAGTTATGGGATTGTTGTGTGGACATCTCATAGTACTATAGATCTCTGCATCTTCTGATATATTTTATTGACATTTTCCCTCCACAGTTTAATTAGTGTGTTGAATGAAATATATTACATTGTTTTATGTGAAAGATTTTTATGAATGATGCTAAAGGTAGAAAGTAAACTGGCCAACCGGTCACGGACTAGTATTACATCTATTCTTGAGGATTTTGTACGCAGGAAAAAGGAGTCAGATCCCTTGGTAAATATTTTATTCTTTTGAATATTTCATAATTCTTGGCACATTATTTTGATAATTAATCATATTAAGATATTATCAAGTCAGTGTCTGTTTTAATTATAGTTTACACATCTTAAGTATTTTACAAAACTCTTTTTTAAATTTAATTTAACTTTTTGCAAAAGGCTTCATAAGTTAATCTTAGGATTATACATATTAACCTGTATCTTAATTCTAATAATTCAATTGAGTCATAGAACTTTCATAGAACAATCCAATTATGTCCTACAATCATGTCAATCTGATGTCAGTAAAATTGTACATTTATTGAACTATAGTTGTATGATAGTAAAGAAATAAGCTGCAGATTTCGATTTAATAATTTCCTTATATCTGGACATTTCTCTTGGTTCTCCATAACTTAATCATGCATTCACATTTTACCTCAGTATTGAGTGGAAGTACCCTCTTTGGTTAAAAGCCTTGTCTAGCCATGGCAAAACTTAAAGGAAGAATTTTTACTTATTTTAAAAATTTTCTTGTTTTAACTAGAGATGCTTTGGAAGATTGATATAAAAATCTTTCATTTCTTTCTGATAAGGCTGGTTTTGACAGACATTTAATGTTGGAAGTTGAGTTACTGGTATCTGAACCTGAACCTGAACTCACCCTGGTTTTTGTAGGGTTCGTGTTACTCCAGCTTTAGTTTTCAGTGTAGTGTTGTGTGTTCTATGTTTGTCTTTCGTTTCATTTTGTTGGCCATGGTCTTGTCTGTCTTCCGACTTCACGATTTCTGTCTACCCCTTTGGTATCTTCGAATTCCTTTTACATGTTCATTAGTTGTCTTGAACTTGGGGTAACATGTTGGCTAGAGTTATTTAAGGAATTAAATGTCCAATAGTTGTCTTGAACTTGCGGTAAATTTTGTGCCAGCGTAATTGAAGGAATTATATGTTTATTAGTTGTCCTGAATTTGCAGTAAAGTGTTTGCTAGAGTTATTAAAGGAATTACATGTTCATAAGTTGTCTTTAATTATATGTTTATTTGTTGTCCTGAATTTACAGACAAGTGTTTGCTAGAGTAATTGAAGGAATTACATGTTCATTAGTTGTCTTGGACTTGGGGTAAAATGTTGGCTAGAGTAATTGAAGGAATTACATGTAAAATTGTTGTTGCAGTTCTTGCTGGATATATATTTATCGCACTTCTTCAATAAAGAGCTCGCTTCGCTCGCCTAATATACATAAACCAGGAGTTTTTTGTTTAAAAAATAAGGTTATGTTAAAATCAACCCTTTTCTTCTTCTAAAGACATTTATTGATATAAAATGAGGCTAATTCTATACATGTTTAAAAAACATCTACGACCAGAACGATACTCCCAAAATGCGAGTCCACCAATGTCGAATAATTATAGTGAATTTTGATATGTTACACATGCGCATTTCAGAGAGTAACATCTCATCAGTAGCATTAGTACCAAACTTTGGGTCTGGACTCTTTTCTTTTCGACCGTCCACCAACTTCTAGAAATTTATTACTGCATTCTCAATTCCTTGGAGAAAAAAGAAATTAGTTGTTTTGTTTTCTGTGACTTTTCAAAGGCGTTTGATAAAGTTTGGCATTCGGGATTGCTGCAAAAATTAAAATCATATGGGATTGATGGAAGTTTACATAACTGGTTTCAGAATTATTTAAGCGACAGAAAACAAAGAGAAGTTATTAAAGAGCATTGCTCATCTTTTAAGACAGTGCTGGCCGGAGTGCCACAGGGGTCTGTTCTTGGTCCTCTTTTATTTATTATATACATTAATGATATTGCAGAGAATTTATTATCGTTAACACGACTATTTGCTGACGATACATCCTTCAGTTGCTCTTGAAATGACGGATCACAGATACAATCTGTGATTGATCATGACCTGAATGCACTGAAAGAATGGTCAGATAAGTGGCTTATGTCCTTTAATCCTGAAAAAAAAGAAATAATGCTATTTGGAAATATTGAAGTCCCTGAACTGAAATTCAAATTTAACGGTCTGGAACTACCTGTTTCTAGTTTCCATAAACATTTGGGTGTGACCTTTAACAGTGATGCCAATTGGAACTTACATGTTGATAACATAATATCAAGTGTTTCAAAGCACTTTAATGTATTACGTTAACTAAAATATAAATTAAGTAGATCAAACGTAGAGAAATTGTATCTTGTATATATACGGCCCTTATTTGAATATGCCTGCGAGGTGTGGGATAACTGTGGGGAAGGGGATTCAACAAAATTAGAACACATGCAACTTGAGGCTGCCAGGATTGTGACATGATTGCATATATTTACAAATAAAGATATGATTTATAAAGAAATCGGCTGAGAGACTTTACAAGAACGTCGAAATAGGCGTAAGCTTCAATTGTTTTATAATATTCAAAATGATAATGCTCCTTCTTACCTATGTAAACTAATACCACCAACAATACAAAGTACTACTATTTATCCTTTCATTATTGTCCCTTTAAGTAGACTTTCTCTAACTAATAGCTCATACATTCCATCGACTATTAGACAATGGAATAAATTAGATCCATCTGTTCGGAATATAGAAACAGTTTCAGGTTTTAAAAACAAAATTAAGAAAATAACCAGTAATGAAAATTCGATTCCAAAGTATTATTATTATGGACCCCGTAAACTAAATATTCTGTTGACTCAATTTAGATGTTCAGCAACTTTTCTTAGATCTCTATAGAAATAATATTGTTTCAAGTTCGTCTTGTCGGTTTGGAGCTCAACTGGAAGATTCCAAACATGTTTTTCTTCAATTGCCCCAAATATGCTCAGTATCGCCAAACTGTATTTGAATGTTTAAACTGGCTTCCTGATGACCTTGAGTTGGATCTTAAATTGCTAACTTCTGGAGATGATACACTCAATAATGAACAGAATGAAGAACATTTTTTTTTAAATGTGTATATTAGAAATACTAAACGATTCCTTGTGCCATAATTGAACCGTATATCGTAGGGGGGTAATCCACACACATAAACAACAACTACACCAGTGTATTTTTGTTTCTTTTTTGTTAAAATTAGTATTCTCCTGTTATTTCAAATTGACTCTATATTTAATTTGTGTAATATTCTACACTGTAGAATTGCATGCTCAAGAAGTAATTTGTACTATATTGTAAATTGAGGAGAAGACGATCTAAGTTGGATAAACTTGTGTCTTATCATTTTTGATATGTTGGAGCAAATACATTGTAAAATCTATTATATGTACATGTGAATACCTTACCTAAACATTTTATAGATGACCAATAAAAGAGGGATAACTCCTTGCCACTTTAACATTACTCCAGGGTACATATATTTTTAAAATAAGTGATTTCGATGCTATGTTCGGTTTTTTATTTTTTTTTTTCGTGTCACTCTTTTAAATATTTACACGGTAGTTCTATTATTTTAATATTTGGGGGCGTGACGAGTTAAAACTGTCACGATTTTTTTGTGTCATGTGTGTTTTCTTCCTCAGATTAAATGCTCTATAATCTTTTTTCGTTGACACGCCTGATTGACCACTGATAACTTTAAATATTCAGTATATATAACCTGTGAAAATTAAGTTTGTATAACCTGCCTCGATACATATTGACATGTATTATTTATGGCATTAGCGTAAAAAAATATTACTTAACCAAATGTTGTCACGTGGAATATACCATTATGTTTAACAGGAACTAGAGGTACATTGTAAGTTAAGATTTTGTAGCATTGTTAAATTCGTAAACTTTTTTATTTATGTTATTTATTCTGGGAGTAATATTTATTTTATTCGAACTCCGGAGCTGGGAGAACGCAATTATTTTAGGTTAATATATTATTATATGACAGATCATTAATAAATTAAGACTTTGCGTGAGACTATATTAAAAAAATATATTTTCAGTTGGAATCACATCATAACAATGCGCGAAATTTCAAAAAGAAAAAAAGTAACTTAAATTTTCAACTTTCAAGTTAAATTTGTTTGTTGCGCACATGCATACTATTGTTATGTTACAAAATTTCCTCCATAATATGAGTTTAAAATGGAGAATTACTTCCTCGGAAACATTAAATGTATTATTTGTCCTCGAAAGAACAAATCTTATTTTACACAAAACTATCACGTTCCTGCGGGAAATAATAATAAAGAAAAGTTCATTAATTGGAACTGTTACATCTGTTAAGAGGAAGAAATATATGTTTACATGTTAAGTAACCTCTAATAGTGTCGCCATTAAAGAGCTGCAGATTCTATTAGGAAAATGTAATCAGATAATCTACACACACTATTATATAAACACTTTCAATAGTTATCAAAACCAATGATCAATTAAGTCATTGTTAAGATATAAACAGGACAAGAGAGGTTCAAATGTCATATAAAATTAACAATACAAAAGGTTTTTTTACATGTACATATACCCCCAGGCAAATAAAAACATCATTTTTATGTCAAACTGTTGTTTTAAAGCTTATCCCAATCCGTAACCCTTTCCTTTGTAATTTCTGTGTTTAACTTCAAAATGAAATCCTCATTTTTTGGTTGTATATGCTTTTTAATGTTTCATTGTCTTAAAAGAAGTTCTTCATTATAAAAATGTAACTGCTTTTATAAATTAACGTCATTGTTTCAGTTTTAACCCGATTTGAATATTTCTGTTTATCTTACAAAAAATGTAACACAAATTTTCAAGCTTTAAAGGAAACTGATTATGATAGGTTTGAAGACTTTAAAAACGTTGGATCCGAATTTCAAATCTGGTCAGCGTGAAATTTCATTCAGATATTCATTTGGTTCTGAGGGGGTCTCAAAACGTGCTTTACCATTTGAATAAAGATTGTCTTTGCGCGGATAATCCAGACTGTTTTTCGGATTTCAAACTCTTCCAATAATTGCACACACCTGATTAGGAATAGTTTATATATACTTTTCGTTCTCTTAAACCCGAATTTTTGGTTATCTGGAGTACTTATTTATTTCTATCCGATAAAAATAATTTACAGAATTCGTTCCTTGGCAGTCTACATAACAGCCACTTAATAACTAAGTATTTTCTGCTAAAGCCTTATATTCATAAAAGAACGCCAAAAACAACAACGCCCCCCCCCTGGCTACAAGTTCCTGACTTGGGACAGGCAAATTTTAAGTATGTGGCGAGTTTAACATGTTTGTGAACTCTCAACTCTTACGAAAGATAAGAGAGTGGTGTGAGAAAATGACATAAAATAACAAATTTTCAAGCTTTATTTTTATTTAAAGTCGTAATTCCAAAATTTAAAAGTTTAATCAATGTTGGTCGAAGTTTTTTAAAGTGCTTGATATTTAATTTTATGTTAAGAAATATAAAAAGGTGGGATTCGGCTCGCATTATATGTTGGTTTTATGTGGAATGCACAAATAATGATCAAAAGAGCAGAAAACTTTTACTTTCAAATATGAGGGACCACAACACACATTCGTTTCACGAAATTAAAAGTAACACGACTAAAAATTCAGCAAGAAACATCATTACGTACATGTGTATACATGTATCTCTAATGGAAACTTATCGCTCAAAGAAACAGTAGCGTTAAAATTTCCTATCAGCTGTTATACATGATACTCATTGTGAATTTTAAATTCCTTTTATTATTACATGTGATCTATAAAAGTACCATATCCAGATTCAATTATTTACAATTATCTATTATTACAGTTATGGATTTTCAATACGAATTCGTTGCGATGAGACAGTGGTTTATTTTATTTCCTTTGTCAATTCATGCCATTCGTTCGCACAACTAACTATACTTTTAATTTCATAGCTTTTGTCAAATTTCAAGATACTTTAGTGTTGGCTGTTAACGGTATGGTATGTATAAATTATATTAGCAGAGATGTATATTTCATGTCCTCTCTATTTTGTCTTGAACCGTCTTGGTAGTGTAATGGTACGCGTGCTAGCCTCGAGCACGGAAGGTCGTGTGATCGATCCCCGGCCGGGTCAAACCAAATTAAGACACAACATTTGTATTTGCTACTTGTTCGCTAAGCAACCAGCATTTAGGAATAAGAGCAAAGACTGGTCGGCCCAGAGTCGGAATAATGTTTCTGGGTAAAGTGGCATGTATTTTCGCGGAGTGTTGCTTTCATGACCTAGCACGTTTAAAATTAGGTCAACGTGTCGGTCTAGTACAAAACAGGGTTCATTCATCACCACTCACCATTAATATGCTCTAGTCCTTAATATGCATGAAATATTTGCCGCTGGACGTTAAGCACCATTCCATCAATCAATTATTTTTGACATGATATGTAAACCTCAGGTTTTTTCAATCACAAGTTTAATTTAATTACATGGCGATTAAAGCCAAAAAACTCATGTTCGATGGTGCCTTTATTTTCGTCCAATACCAAGATGGTGGTCCTTAATGAGAGATTAAAAAAGCTAATTAGCTGACCTTTGACCTTTTTATTGTTTTAAAGGTACTAAAACAAGGTTAAAGGATCAAAATCGGCGTTTAAATTGTTTTACAATTTTGTCGGATGAACACCGAGCAGTTTTATCTGTGCTATACTTGTTATTGACATTTGTGATGATGTAAATTTTGAAGATACTTTTAAGTAGTGATATATCTAAGGTCCAGGCAATGGGTGAACTCATGATCACTGTGTTCAGGTGAAGGCTATGGAAAGGGATTGAGAGATTTTTTGTCATGTTAGAGATTTCTTTCTATAGAATGTTAGAATGTTAAAGTAGAGCAAACGAGTTTTGCCACAACAAAAGTGAACCCGCATCAAAAGTTTTGCAGTAAAATATATCATATTATATATCGTTGAAATTCTAATTTTTTGCCGCAGTTGAAGCTGTAGCTAAAAATTCATTTAAACTTGAAATAAAAAATTTCCCCTAAGGGTGTAATGGTAATTTTTTTCAACTTTGTAAATTTGCTTCATTTTGATGGTGCAATTAACCAATGGTCTCAGGTAACGAGACATGATAACAATTATATTTTTTGTTGTTTTATGACAAATAAAAGATGAAATTTTATGAATAAAGTTGAATTATATACATTGGTTATAACAATGAAGCAGGATATTGATCTAAGAAAACATGCCATTTTGAGACAAATTTTTTCAATGGCAAAAATTTTACATAGAGGGGTAATGGGATCTTTTTTTTTGGGGCTGAGGAAAACTAAAATTTTAACTGCAGGATGAGTTGCGGCAAAAAATTCGAACACTAACGATATATTACATGACATACTTCATAGCTGAACTTTCGATATATTTTGACTTAAGTTGTGGCAAATTTCGTTTGGTGTACATTAGTAAATAGAGTCATATTCGTTGGAGTTATCTCCCCGTATCTGGCTTCTGTATTTTTAGCTCACCTGGCCAAAGGCTATGTGAGCTTTTGTCATCACTTGGCGTCCATCGTCCGTCCGTCGTCCGTAAACTTTTCACAAATTTTATCTTCTCCTCTGAAACCACTGGGCCAAATGGAACCAAACTTGGTAGGAAGCATCTATATAAAGTCCGTTATAAAGTTTCTTCATTTCGTCCCGATCCGTCAACAAACATGGCGGTGACAGGCAATTCTTGTTTCTGATTGGCTGATATATTAAAAATCTTCTCCTCTGAAACCACTTGGCCAAATGGATTTATATTTGGTATGGAGCATCTATGGAATGTGCTTTATG
>JAULBM010015891.1:0-11520 GCA_032357055.1 Geukensia granosissima | reverse complement strand
GGAAGTTCGAGTATTTATACATCCAACTCGAACTAACGGACGCCCCTTTAGCAGGGGGTCTACCTGCAGGCGGAGAAACCGAACGGCCTATTTCTATC
Organism: Geukensia granosissima; assembly: GCA_032357055.1. Lineage (NCBI taxonomy): Eukaryota > Metazoa > Mollusca > Bivalvia > Mytilida > Mytilidae > Geukensia > Geukensia granosissima. Next base: position 11,422 of record JAULBM010015891.1, on the reverse strand, counting down.
CCCGGCCGCCCTCGGGGTGGGGGGGCATTCTGATTATAAGATTATAAGTCAGACTGGAAAAAGTTTGTTACACTTTTTGAATAGCTTATTTTTTGATAGTTCTCTGTTTGATATTGATCATTGATGATTCATTGCTGCCTAATGAATAGTGGGCAATATATCAACCATATTCAGGATGGGATCAAGTTGAGAGATCATTTAAAATTTAGCCTTGTAACTGGCCGCCTACGGACCACTCAAAAAGAGGTGTTACAAGGGTCTTTAGCGTGCTTAGGACGTGGCATTTTCTAAACACGGGGTGTCTTTAACGTCTCCCTCTGGACGGATTGTGAATTTATACATCCTCACAATCAGGGACGCCCCTTTTAGAGGACTAGTGCCTCGAGGACGGAGATACCTAGTGCCTATTCTTTCCCCAGCACAACCTTTAAAAAGGGAGTTCGAGTATTTATACATCCCACCCGAACTAACGGACGCCCCTTATAATAAGGAGGTGTTCTACCTGCAGGCGGAGAAACCGAACGGCCTATTTCTATACTCCGGCCGCCCTCGGGGGTCAACCTTTTTCAGTGTTCGTTTAGGTCAAAGTTTGTGACGAAAATATTACGTCCAGTCAGTTAGTCTAAGAGTTGAGTACAAGAACAAAGATTCAGAGTTAGAACATTTGTTGGCTCGTTTGGTTAGATTTCTTGTCATCTACACAAATAATAGAATGTTTTATTTTATTTGATGTCAGTTGCTCCCACTGACAATTTTCTATTCGGAATCTTAATTATATTTTCGGAAATGTAAGATTTATTTCCTTCCGGAAACATGTAACGACGAGTCGTTCCTGTGTTCAGAGAATGCCACGATTTCAGCACGTTAAACACCCCTTTGCAACAGCTCACAATGAGTGGTCGTTGGTTGGTTGATCCCAATTTGGCTTCATGGTGCAAGAAAATTCCCCGGCCCCCGGCCCAGACCCCAGCACCCTATTTATGATTTATTGTTTGACAACTTGTTCTCGTCTTGAATATGCATAGAATATTGCAACTGGACGTAAAGCAACAATCAACCCTCCGCTAACCTAGGGCAATGATGTGACAAAACGACGTACATGTTGGCCCCATTTGACCTACGTCGCTCCTTTCAAGGTACGAGAACATCTTACGAGTTAAATCAAGGTGTGAGACAAAAATTATTTTCTGCAGTGCATTCTTTGGAAAACTTCTCATATTCTGAGTAAAAAAATGCACGATCACAAACTGGATAATCTATCTTTCTTTTAAAAAACAGTGTAAGACTGAATTCATATCAAATTAGAGAAAATTCTTTTAGTGCTAACTCAAAACGAAAATGTTTTCGTGGGTTAACATTTTTTGAGTCTACATCCAATTCTTTTAATTCAACCCTATGCATGAAGCAAAATCACTATTCTTATATCAGTTTAATCAAAATTTAAAATAAAAACTAGTAATTTTACCCTTCAGCTCTACCTTTAAAAACAGACAGCAGAGAACAGAAAAATGAAAAATACGATATTTTAGATGGTAACTTACTGTGGAGTACGAGATAGCAAGAAATTAATTGTGGTCTCGGAACTATAAGAGGGAAATTGTCGGATCTCAAAACATTTGGCAGGTGTCAAGTATAAAACAAATATATACTTTTATAAAAATCGGTCGACATTTAATCCTTTTAGACAAGCACTATCCGAGGAGACGATCATACAAGGATGAAATCAAAAGATAAATTTAAATCATATCGAGTTTTAAAATTAAATAATATGGCAATTCCAACTTCGGTAAAATTCCTGGAAGACTCTTGGACCTGTTTTTTGTTTAAATAATACTTGGTAACCATATAATGTGAACCTCGGATGTTAAATGAAAATAACGAGGATTCTCCAGATTTCAAAATATGTTAATTCCAACTTTGGTAAATATCATGGAAGTGTTTCAGGTATGATTAATTTTAGAAAAAAAATTACTTAGCAACCATATAAAAACATAATATCAGTTGTGACCAATGTGGCAGTTTCAAATTGGTTAATTCCTTAGAGACTCTCAGATCAACTGTCTTTTGGAAAAGCAATTGCAATATCTTTGTAATTCGTAGTTCTAGGGTGATAAGATATTTTTGGTATAAAAATTAAATATCAAAAATACCTGAAGGAAAGAAGAAATTAGCCGGCGGTTGCTGTTGCCTCATGTTGTAAAGGACCTTGTATGGAGGCTTGTCCATTTCCCCGAACTGTTGCAGTGTTGAAGGTTTTTTTGTTTTTTTGTTTTTATGCCTATGAAAAGACGAATCATCTATGGCTGTCAAGATTTTTGTTCGATCAAAATGAAATGAGAAAACTTATACATGATCTTACATATGCTCCATATCAAATATTAATCCATTTGGCTTAGCAGTTTCCGAGAAGACGATTTTTAATGTTTCGAACGACCAGAAACAATAATCATCAATGGCCGCCATGTTTTTATACGATCGGGACAAAAAAGCAAACTTAATACTGAGGAATACTAAGTAAAGGATCTTGCATGGATTATTCCTGTAAAATTTTGTTTCATTTGGCCAAGTGGTTTCGGAGAAGCTTTTTTGATGTTTTAGCAAATTAAAATTAACAGTCGTCTACGGCAGTCCTGTTTTTTATCCGATCGAGACAAAATGAGCAACCTTTTTTATGTCATTTCATCGAAGCTTCTTATAAGATATTGTTCCATTTGGCCAAGAAGTTTCAGATGTGATTTTTTTTGTAAACGACGGTCGTATTTAGTACGATCGGGGCAAAACTTTGTAAAAGACCTTGCATAGACGCCTCCTGTAAGTCCAGTGTAAAATATCCATGTGAGAGATTAAAAGAGCATAATTCAAAGAGACAAGATAAATTCGAAACAAGCCAATAGATATAACGAAAACAAAATATTGTTCCATATGGTCATGGGGCCATCTTTATGTATTTTGTTTTTAATATTTTCATATTTAAATTAAGAAAGTATGTATTGTATATTAGTATGTTCATTTGTATATGTTATTTTATGTATAATACTGGAGAGGACTTTAATACTAGTAAGCTGTAAAACTTGTGTCTGATCCTTTAGGTTTTTTTTAACTTTAAAATATGGCCATGCGGTTTTGATGAAGATTTTTTTTATGTTTCCGTCAACAAAATCATGTTGTTTATCCGGGAAAACATGAGCAATTTTGTTTTCAGTCTGATCAGGACAGACTGAGCAATTATAAGAATATTGCAAAGATGCATCCTGTAAAAAAATTGTTCAGGTAGAACTATGCTAAAGGGTTCCATTCGTTGGGCAAGATAAATATTCGACCATCCCGGGGTTAAGAAAAAGGCTACTCGGTGTCTCCGACAGTGGTAGAACTCCTCCTAAAGGGACGTTCGTTAGTTGGGCGAAGATGTATAAATTCTTAACTCATTTCGGACTGGAACGTTACCATCGTAACCCATGTTGGGAATATGCCAGTACGTTAAAGAACCCTTTGCAACAGCTCGTAATGAGTGGTCCGTGGGTGGACAGTCGCTAATGCTAAATTTCCCGCCCCATACCCAAACAGCCACAATTTGGCATCCAGTGGCTAAACCCCCTCGGCCTGACTCAAGTCAACCCACTAATGATAACTTTCGGATATTTGCCTCTGGACATTAAGCATCAATCAATCAATTAATGGATTTACCTCTTTAGACATACTAGGGGCTAAAAAAGGGAGAACAGTCTAACTTCTTGAATTAAATTCACGCGCTAAATCGTTTATAACGCAATGAACACCAATATGCCAAATATAACAATCAGGGAATTTTACATATTATAATACTGGAAAGATGTAACCTGTGTCTTAGTATACTACTTTTTTTAAAAGAAGAAACTTCCATCTATGTAAGATCAAATCTATAAAATCGAGATGTATATGAAGTGATTGGTTAAACAACATAGAAATTACTTATATAAAGCATTAGTTCAAATTTTATAAGTATGTTTTCATTGTAGGTTATGTAAACATTTATATTAATACTCAATAATCAATGTTATTGTAACTAAACGTGCATTCTTCTCTATCTTCCGTACCATTACCATGGCTTGTGTAAATCAGTTAGATAGGTATTAAATCGCTGAACACGTCGGTGTCGACTTAATTATTTATTTTTCCGATTATGATTTATTCTACTGATGACAGGTTACTCACTGAACTATGATCGAAACTAGAGTAGCATGTAATGCAATATTTCAGATTTTCAGTGATAGGTTTCACTTCCAGGAACACCCATGACCCGCTTCGGCTATATATGCTTGCTTGACCAAAGACTCAATGATAGGAATCTTTTTTATTCATCGACTTAGCGCTCTCTGGAAACCTACGACTAATCTTCATTTGCATTTATATTGTGTCGGATATGATATATCAAAACTTGAATTCGCTCTATTTACTAGTTTGTAAGATACAAGCCTCTGATTATAAACTCCGTAGACGTTTGGTGCACTCTAGTATTAAAGGGAGAATTCTGACACACTTTGATGCATTACTGAAAAATGATGATTTCAATTTTCCACAATTGATTGCTCAACGAATCAGTGTTCAGGTTAAAAATGAAAACTAGAAAAGAAAATCATTCTTTTTTCATCTCTTGCACTAAATTCATAACAATTTATCCTTTTTAAGGCAATTTTAACTACTGTTTCTGTGACGACTGTTTTGACTATTATTTTCCTCTTTTAGAGTAAAAGTTTTAGTCTATAATTTAAAATTAATTTGTAACAAAAATTGAGACCGAGTCCAAATGAAATATTTATAAGTTAATATTATATGAGAGCTGCGTCTAAAACCACATTGTGCGTTATTAATTGCGTTACAATAAAATTTCATTTTGATATTTTATCATTACAATCCTAGCCGCTGGATAAAATCTAACTCTTTTTTATTTACGTGTTTTGATATCGGACTCGCTATGTTTTGGTTCTGATGCTACTGATGAGAAGTTACTCCTTGATATGTACATATATATATATAGCAGATATTGATTGATTGTTGGCTGCTTAACGTCTAGTGGCAAATATTTCATGCATATTCAGGACGAGAACAAGTTCAATTATTATCAATATCAAAAGGGGTGGAATGGGGCACAACAGGGCAACGGTTTTTTGACTGCCACTGAGAAAAGGGAGTGGTGGGTAGGGACATAAAATTTAGCCTTTTGTAGCGGCATAAACCTACCTTTTTTCGTGGAAGAGTGGAACTCTTCAAACACGTCACCCACTATGGTCCACGGCCAGGCTTTCCATATCATAACCTGGCAACCCCCCAACGAAAGGGCCTCCCCTATCCACCACCTGGGATTCGCGCTGGGTCAGCTCTGTGGGTCGAGCCCTGGAGAACGCCCCGAAGCCCAGTATATAGCAATTAACATTTTTACATACATGTATTTATAAAAAAATGATAAACCTGTTTTATATGGTTACATCAAAAGTGAAGAAAATACTTTTACTTACAGCAAATCATAATTATCGCATTCCTCTTTGTATAAACTGTCTTGAAGTGGATGGGTTTGCATACCATTATATATCTGTTAATACTTATATTGCACAGCGACATCACACTTAGGACTAGGGTTAACATATTTGAATATCCAAATACATCACAGGCTTCTTCTGATAGAACCCATTCGTCCAAAAATATGGTCAGAATAGTGATTGGCATATTAGTGGCAGCAACCAAAAGGTCGGCAGTGGATAGTCCGAGTATAAATGCATTTGTAACATTTCGTAGTTCCTTGGATTTACAAATGATAATCCACATACATATGTTACCGATTAAACCGCATACACATACTAAAGTTAAAAATATTCCCTCAAAATACATTTCAGTCTTGATTGCTGCTCTGCAAAATCGCCATAATTTTATCTTGATATTTTCATAGAAAACCACATAAATGTTTACCTGCCATTTCAAACATGACTTAATGTGGAAAATCTTCATATACGCTCGGGACTAATTAATTGATTCTAGGGACGGCCTTTATAATAATGGCTGATAATTGATTGGTTGATAGTGGTTAAATAGTATCATTAAGTGAAAAATCCAAACTATGGACTAGAGTATATATATATAAATATATGCATTTAGTAATTATCTATTATTTTCTTTATCTGTTAAGTAGTTGGGTAAAACAAATACAATTTATGGAGTCCTTTATATTTGTAAATTCCTCTGATTTTCTAGTGGTTGGAGTGATATTTACACCATATCTTTAATTTTAATATTGGATAATTTTCTTAAAAGTATAACCGGTAAAATATTTATAATATAAAATAATTGTTCGTCTTGTACATAGCATAGTAGATAAGACTTCTTTCGAAATCACAATTTAACCCTGTTTCTAGCAACAGGAATACGAAACCTGAAAAAAACTAGTGGCATTTTTCAATGATAAATCACTTTACATGACTTCTTACACCGCAGCCTAAATTGAAATTTTTAACTAACCGTTTATTAAAAGACGTTACACTGTTTTAGCTTATAAAGAGCTGATTTCATCTCGTTTTTCTTTTTTCCGTCGATCTGAAAGTGACCAGCAGTATTATATTTAGGCATATAATTGGAGCGATTTAGAGCTTTTCGCAAGGACTGGTATAACACCCTTCTTAAAGACCTTGTGGAGACCTCTTTTTAATTCTGTTTTACTCGTGGTTGGAGTGCAGTCTCTGATATTTAACCCATATCTTTTCATATATACGTATGGTATAAATCTGCCGGTCAAATTTATTAATTATTTCATAAACAATTTACAGATATTATGACAAAGTGTACGTGAAGAAACAAAAATCATAAGTTAATTTTAAAATTTATCAATGAACAGGAGTCAGAATTAAATTGCAGTTTCTAATTTTATATAACAAACAAATTTATTCTGTATATATAATTGCTTTTCCACAGTTTTGATAATGTTACTAACGAAAAATGCTAATAACATTGTTTCAAAGGTGATAATTTCATGACTTTGAAGCAAAAACAGATTGCTTGTTAATTAACGTCCAGCGGCAAATATTTCATGCACATTTAGGAAGAGAACAAGCTAACAGACAAATAATCATACAATAGACGGTTTCCTTGTCAGGTTGGAACACCACAAAGGTCGTTAAGGCACATTTTTGGCTTCAGAAATTCGAAAAATTGAAAAATCAATCTTCTGTATTGTTAGGGGGAGGGGTTGTCAAAACAAAAGTAAATACAACATTTTTGAAATTAAGTTGGTTCAATAACGGTCACATGGCACTTTAAATTGAAATAAAACGAAATAACTTAATTTGATTATTTTTGTCGAATCTAAAATAGATTGCACAGAATCATCAGAACCAAACTTTGCACAATTTAAAAATATGCTCTGTCAATTTGTTGAAATGTTGAAAATTGTATTAGAATAAGTTATGAATTATTAAATGGCAATTATTTAACAGCATTTTCCCAATTTATTGTTGTGCCAAATTTTGCGCTTAACGTACCTACTTCTTTGTAACAATATGCCAAATAGAGACAGTTTGGATATGGACGGGAAATTCTTCTTTACAAATGACCACAAATGGATCCGCAAACCGAATTGTTGCAAAGGTTTCTTTGCTAGGCGGAAGAGGTGCTATTTCTCCGCACTAAGTCCGGCACTTAATGGCACCTCCAAAGGAGGCTGGTTGAGTGTACATCCCGCACAACCAAACAAATCCCCTAAACGGAGGTTCTAACTGTAGGCGGAGAAACCGATCGGCCTACCTCTTTACCTCGACCGCCATTTAAGTTGATATAAATTATTTTAAATATTGGACAAAATGTGGGATCTTGGAAGATACCCAACGGGGCAGACAGAAATCGCTAAGTCAGAAGACAGACAAGACCATGGCCGATAAAATGAAACGAAAGAAAAATATGGAACACACAACGCTTCACTGAAAACTAAAGCTCAAGTAACACGAACCCAACAAAAACAAATGTGAGTACGGGAGCTGCGGAAGGGTAAGCAACTTCTGCTTCACAAATATAGACAAAATTAATGTTTTTTAAATAAAAATGTGATATTCAAAATCAACTTTTATTATTTATTATAATGGTAGCATTATAAAGTGTACAAATAAATACTAATATCGTAGCCTTCCGGTAGTTTTTCATCTGCTGTTACGTAACATGCTAGACAACCCATTTATAATAGGATTGCCTTTATCTTTCAATACAAAATACAGATTCACACCAAATTAATGCATCGGGTGACAAGTCTAGATGTATTGCAGCCATGAATTCATCTAACATTCCCTTAATGTGATTTAAGAATATATAAAAGTAATGAAGAAGGTGGTGAAAGTAAAAAAGACAGTTAACATATATAAATATATTAATCTGATGTAAAAGAAAAATGGAACAGCGTTTCGATGTCCCCCGCCGATTAGGCATTGTGAACCTTGATTTTGGATGACAAAAATATAAACTTTAAGTGAAACACAGCTAAGCTTTCAAGACTAAGACACAAGCCCTAATAAGGACATGTTTACGGTATAAATATTATCCAATTCGAAAGAGAAATTAATTTGCTAGAGCGCTTACAAGGATATTTCGTCGTTTTCTAAGTAATTCAGGTGTAAAACTCCCACGAAATATTCGACAGGAGTCCTCTTTGAACGCCTTTGAATTATCATTGAGTTAAAGCTACTGTATAAATATTATTTAAATCGGGTGAGAAATAAATTTGCAAGAGCGCTTACAAGGATTGTCAATTTCCTAAGTGATTAAGGGGCCGAACTCCTACAAAAATATTTGACCAGGACTCATCTTCGAACACCCTTAAGGTGTCATTGAGTTAGAGCTAATATATAAATATTATCCAAATCGTATGAGAAATAAATTTGCTAGAGCTCTTACAAGGCGGACGGCGGGACAGACGGACGCCCGGCATTACCATTCCCCTCGCACTGCGTTGCGGCGGGGAATAAATAATACAAAAGTTTTAATGATGTTCAGAAAGGAGGCAAAATTTATGACTTTTTCAACTTTTTTTTTATATGTTTTATTTTTATGTCAACCAAATGTTCTACTTCCCACTTCCTACCAAGTGGGTATCAAGGTAACTGATTTTTTACTGAATTCTTTCATTAATATAAAGTTTTGGTATCAAAATTTGGATGTACTTGCAATCATCTGATGAGACATGGGATATCACATCCTACTGTTACGGAAATGTGGTAAATAAAGCTCGGAAATTTAAACTAAATCCACATGGTCTTAAAATTTATCTTAGTAAACTCATCCGTAAAGGATATCGTCACAGCATTGTTACTTAAATATCTAAATGTGGTTTTTGTTGGCACTAATAAATATTGACATTCTTGTTGAAATTAATTTAAAATATCCGCCAGAACATTTTCTACTGCCTGTCTATATATTTTCATATTGGCATTTGCACAATCCATTGCTTGTTTTTACTTCTAATGATATTAAAACACGAAATCCAATTGGACGTGTTTATTGACTTCGTAGTAAAATTAAATGTTTTACATTTAGTTGAACTGTTTTTGTTGCTGATTTTCAGTATCGATCTCAAGAGTTAAATCCATTTCAATCCGTTTATATTGTGCTTTCATTGCTGTTTTGTCACACCATTGTCCGTTGAGTGCTAACAAATTGGTTAAATTCCGCCACATACTTAATGTGCCTGTCCCAAGCAAGAGAACCTGTTGTTCAAGGGGTAATTTATTGTTCACCATTTTTTTCAATAGAAAATTGTTGTGTTAGGTCGATTGTAGTGTTTTATGAATAGTTTTACATTTTGGATTTTAGGGGCCTTTTATAGCTTCCTTTATGTTATGAACCCTGGTTAATTATTGAAGCCCGAAATGGAGCCTGTAGAAGTTTAAATTCGGCTGTCATTTGTAGTTGGCTTTCTAATCATGCCAAATCTCCTATTTTTATAGATACAATTTTGAAAGACCACTCCACTAAAGCCAATTGAATAAGTATTTTCTAACAAAAAGATTAAAGAGTAAATTGCCCAAAGGGAAACATGTTCAACTAAGTTCGGCTTTGGCGGCCATCTTAGTGTGGTTGATTGGGATGTGGGACACAATTTTGATTGCAGACCATCTAAAGACCATTCCACTAAAGTTTAGGTATTGGCCATCTTAGTTGGTCGGTGCGTATGCCGGATAAAATTAGCAGGAACATCCACAAGGGTCACTCCAACAAAGTTTGGCCTAAATTAATTCGACAGTAAGAGAAGATTTTTCAGGTTTTTTTTTTGTTAGACTCCAGTATTAGTCTCTCTGACATTTACTACAAACCTTTTCATTTTCATAAACTTAGTATTGAGTCTTCCCCGGAAGACAAGTGTAGCCTGCTTTCTATTTGCCCAGGAAGGCAAACATTGAAGACAATAAGTTTGGTTAACTTCTGATGAATGGTTAAGAGGGAGTAGCAGATCAATAATCATCACCGTCCCTCTTCCAGCATAATGTAAGTCAAAAATGCAGTAAGATTTATAGCATTGAATTCCTGGGAATATAAAAAAGGAGGTGCAATGCTACATCATTGATAAAGAGTATCTGAAAATTTGTTTAATATCTATTTAATAAGTGCTTGGTACCCCCTCCGCCACTTTATTCACGGCTTTTTATAATAATTTTTTTATTTTGCATTAGCTCGCAATGAGTAGTTGTTGGTTGCCGGTAACGTTTCACGCATATACCAAAACTGCCTCTATTTGGCATCTTATGGCAAAAAAATTTCCTTGCCTAACCCTCAAGCTTTTATGATTTATTGCTTCATAACTTGTTATCGTCCTGAATTTGAATGTTATATTTGCCGCTGGACGTTTAATAACAATCAATCAATCCACCGGTTGAATTGCTAATTAGATTTCTGAACTATATATATTGGGGTGATCAGAAGTGCAATTAATTTTGCATTTTTTTTTTATTAACTTGAAATGTTCCCTATTTCTATCGATGCGTTAAAACCATCAGATTTGGGGTTCATCTTGTAATGCTGATGAAGACAGTCATAAATTGATTGATTGATTGATTGATTGAATGGTGCTTAACGTTCAACGGCAAATATTTTTTGCATATTCAGGATGGTTCGAAACTGCCTTACATGATACAGTTCACTATACTGAAGCTTTTTGCAAAATATCAGGAAACTAAACTGTATGGTTTTAAAGATTTTTTCCAACATGAAAAAAATTGAAGTATTGGCAATCAGGAAGTGGAAATGAGACAAATTATAAACTGCCATCAACTCAGTAGCCCTAAACCAGCATGAATCCCCTTGGTATTTCTTGACACATTTTATAACCACTGAGTCGATGTCTCTGCTGGTGGTCAATTTGTCCCCGAGGACATCATCAACTCAGTAGCCCTAAACCAGCATGAATACAAGAAAATCGAAT
>JAULBM010015881.1:0-11520 GCA_032357055.1 Geukensia granosissima | reverse complement strand
GTTAAAATTCTACTGTCACTTGGTGGGTGGCTGTCTCATGGACAATCATGCCACATCTCCTATTTTTAAATAAAAATTATCGACAGCATGTAGAACAAAAATGCATCAAAATATTGATTACAATCAGTTTTGATGTAAATTATTGAGTAGACAATATTCAAAGATTTTAATATAATGTTATAAAGACAACCTTTATGTAAAAGTTTATTCAAGCAACCAACAAGTCACAATAATTTACGAGGTTTCCATAAAAGTTTGACTGTGATACTACGTTTTTTATCAGTTTTCTGCAGGTACAACTAAACTTAAAAAATATATCTTTGCATTTGAGATAGAATTTTGTATCTGTTTTAACTAATTTATGGTAACGAAATTCTTGGCTTGAAAATTTGCTGGTAATACATAGATTATGTTGATAAAAATCTAAAACATTGCTGCATACAAATTCGTAAATAGGGGTAAATTTTTATGACGTATTTTGAGACATCCGAGTTATTACCTGCAAAGATATCGTCAAGGTAGCGGTAAGAATTGAATCCGATTGAGAAGAATCTTTGTGGTGCTTGGCCATGACTGGGATTCATAACAGTAAAAGAATCAGTCTGCAATTAATGGGGCACAGTTGGTACCCTTAGGAATTCCTACTACATGTAGACAAATTTTATGGCCAAACCTGGTGTAAATATTGTCAAAAAGAAAATCATTTGGATTTATCATCTCCTCACACATTCCAATAAGTGTATCTTTTGTAGCAACTTTTTGTTCGAGAAGAAAGCCCGATCACATTTACAGCTAATCTTTTTTTATCTGTTCAATAATTTATGTTTAATAAGGTTATGAGAAAGTGAAGTAGAAAATAGGAAGTGTCAACATTTTCAATTGGTATACCAAATTAAAGGCGGGTGGTTTATCTAAAATGTCAATATAAAAATAGGAGATGTGGCACGATTGTCGATGAGACAGCCATCCACCATATTACAGTCAAACTTAAACCTCTACAGGTTCCATTGTGGCCCATACCATTACAGAAGGTCCTGAAATACAAAATGCGAAAAACAATTATCGACCTAATATACTGACAAAATATGGCAAACACATAACAATAAATAAAAAATCAGACAACGACACTGAACTACAGTACAGATTCCTGGCTTGGAACAGGCACAGTAAAAGGTTTCAGTAGTCTTTCATATATCTAATTTGACTGAATTGTTGGCTGTCATACCATATGTAATCATGTATATTGTGTTCCAATGTTATATATATATAGAGAGAGATTTGTAAGATGTTGCATTACTCATTTTCTTTTATTATTCTAAAAAATCTGACTTAAACTTCCTCGAATTTAGATTCTTTTGGTCAGGAATAACTAAGCAACATATAATTACTCTTTTTGTACCACCAATACATTGGTAACATCTTAGTAGCAACAAAATACGGTAAATAATTATGATTTATCTAACTAATACTTTATACACACATATTAATTTATGTTAATTTCATAATTTAACATCATAATTATGTTTGATTTGTCTCCTTCTTACTGAAATGCAAGACAAGATTTATGATCATGTTTGTGTGTATGCAATTGTTTTTCATATTTGAATGTTTGTTTGTAAACTTTTGTCACTGTTGCATGTTGCCTTGTATAGGGAGAGGATTATTAAAGGCTTTGCCTGTTATCTGATCCCATTCAGTTTTCTGAATAAAATATTGTTTAAATTAAATTAAAAGCAACTTCAGGCAAATAAATGCTTATTTTACAATGTAAAATCCCCGTAGAGAATTAAAATCGCAGCGCAGATTAAAATACATCATGATTGCTTAAAAGTTTTATTGCAATTGCTTGCACTTTTTGAAATCTTCAAAATAAACACTAGTATTTGACAAGAATACGTTAAAAAATTTTCTCTTATAACCTTTTTGCCCCTCTGACAAACTCTGACATTAAGTATAGCGGTTTACCATCCTTGTTAAAGGCCTGGTGGAGACCTCAAGCTTTGTATATGTCTTCTGTTTTTCTCGTGGTTGGAGTGCAGTTAATGTGACATTTACCACGTATCTTTTCATTTTTTATATCTCGAGAGTAGGGTATCAATCTATGCTCTAAAAACCGATAAACAGTTATTGTTCCAGAAAACATTTGATTATATCGATCCAGTTTAGTCGAAGTAGGGATAGTTGTCTTAGGTTTGAGGTTTCAGTGGATCAAAGTTGAGAAATGCCAGCAAGAAAGGCTACCAAAAGATTATGTTTATTTGTTTGTTTGCGGTTTAACGCCACTTTCTACAATATATCAGGATGGAAGCCGGAGTACCTGGAGAGAACACCCGACCCCTGGCAGGTAACTAACAAACCTCATCACGTGCGACGCACCCATTTTTGTATGGTACAACCATAGTCAGGCACGAACTCACACCGTATAGTTAATAAGCTACAGTAAGGAGTAGGTACGTTAAGCTCCATATTTGGCCCAAATTTTAGATTTTGTGACTCATTAATAAGTTATTGTGAAATGCTGTTAATCATCGTCTTTTTTAATAATTCATTACTTTTTCTTGTATACTTTTCGTCATTTCGACAAAATGAAAGGGTATATTTGACTAATTTGACAAGAATTTAACATTTTCGGTAGAAATACTCAATTGTTGAAGGTGTTTTGTCCAAAATATATGATCGCGCAAAAATCATCACGAAGATATCTTAACCAAACATTTGTACCTGATAGATCTTTAAATGTGCAAATGTTGGTTGTGAGATTTTTTGTGCGATCTATGTTAAAATCGACAAAATGGTATCAAATATTGCATCAAATTAATTAATTTCTTAGTATTTTCACATTTAAAACATTTTCTCTGTGTCATATGACCATTGTAACACTAATCAAACTTAAAGTTATGTTGGATTTTCTTTTAATAGACATTATGCAATACAAAAAATATAAAATATTCGATTTTAGCAAATTTTCAATTTTAGCCAAAGTCTTAGGCCAAAAATGGACCTTAACGACCCTCGTCCTTTAAATCAACTACCTAGACCACTTGGCCACCCAGGCACCGCTACCAAAACAACCTTGATAACTATGAGGCAATCGATCTGTGCTACTCGATTTTAAGTTAAGATCGAAATTGAAAATATAAAAATTACTCCTATGCCGATTTTTTAACCGTATCAAAGTTTTACTGGCTAAATAACTGGAAATAGGCAAACAATTGGGTAGTCAATCAACCATTATCACTTAATTTGACCCTGATTAGTAGTTCAATATTTCGACTACACGACTACTACAGTGATTTGCTGGTTCAATATCTTTTTCGAGATAATGGAAGCATAAATAGTAATATATGCTTTAAGTTCCATTCATTTGTCAATTTCGACCGACAGGAGACGCTATATTTTGGACTAGCTTAAATCAAATAAAACCTTCAATGTACCTATATGCATCTGTATTTTTTTGGCAACCAAGAGTTTAAAGCCTAACTGTAGATCTACAAGCTATCCGCGACTATCCTTTAAAGTAATTAGACATACCAAGTTAAGACAAATAGAATCTGATCATTGTTTAAGCCAATATTTTCAAACTTATTTTAACTTTTATAACAAATATAAAACTTTTTGAAAAGCTTAAAACTTAAATGAAAAGCATAACAATTTCGCCTAAACCTTTAAATGAAAATGCTCATTTCGTATTTCATATCCCTTTGTTTAGATTCAGTGTAGTGTTGTGTGTTCTATTTTGTCTTTCGCTTCATTTTGTTGGCCATGGTCTTGTCTGTCTTCTGACCGAACGATTTCTGTCTGCCCTTTTGGTATCTTCGAATTTCTTTGTTTATATTCCTGGATCATTTTTAACACGTAGAAGAAAAGGAAATTTTCCCCTTTGCCGTTCCCTATGCGTCAACTTCAAGAAATTTTATCGTTTTTATACAAAGTTTATCAATGATCACATGAATATCAATGTATTACAAATTTCCAATTTGAATTTTCCGAAAATACAACTGATGTGGCCTTAAATATTAAACAATCAACCAATTTGACTTTGATGAGTATGAAAATTTTACTGATTGACAGCTAGTTAGCAGTGCTCTAGGTCAAAATGTTGGACATCCAGTAAACATACAATTACAATTTCAGTGGATGCTTACCCTTACGGAGCACATGATCTTATTCCTGTTTTGTAAAGGGGTTCGTGGAGATCAAGACTTTGTTCATATTGTTTTTGTTTTATCTTTTAGTTTGGTTGGAATTTGTCTTATCTCTTCGGACTATGTTTTTTATTATCTCTCGTATGGGTATTCTACACTGGATCGATTTCGAGTTATTTGAATTTGAGTGCTTCTTTTGCTATGTTTGGATTTTGGACTCTCTATAGTTTGGTTTTAATGCTACTGATGAAAGGTTACTCCTTTAAATGTACATAAAGCATACTAAAATTCTCCATAATATTCAAAATTGGTAGTTTTGTATTTAAAACCACTGGGTGGATGCCTCTGCAGGTGGACCAGAGGTCGCCGAGGGTATTCACCAGCCCAGTTGTCAGACTTGTCTGACATTAAATTTATCCGACAATGTTTTACAGAAATTTGCTGCAGTTGTAAAAAGCTAAAAGCCCTGAATATGGAAATGCTTCGAAATGTTTTGCACTTAGTAGTCTGATTTGGCTTGTCATTTTGATTTATTTGGATTTGAGTGCATCTTTTGCTATGTTGGGATTTTAGACTTCTTATGTTTTGCTTCTAATACTTCTGAAGAGATGTTACTCCTTGAAATGTACATATAATATACAAGAGGTCCCTGAGGGTATTCGCAAGGCAAGACTTATCTGACATGTAATGTATCACCCAATGTTTTACAGAAATTTGCTGCTTCTTTTAAATTCTAAAGTACTGAATATACGGGAAATTTTCGAAATTTTTTGCATTTAGTAGTTGTTTTGCTGTCGGATTTGGCTTCCAATTTGTTTTTATTTGGATTTGAGTGCTTCTATTGCTGTCGGATTTTGGACATCCTTTGTTTTACTTCTAATGCATCGGATGAGAGCTTACTGCTTGAGATGTACATTTTTAAGAACTTCTTTCGTGCCCTAATGGAACCCTAGGGAACTAAGGAAACAACCTTACGAAAAATTATGCAGGGTACAACCCATAAAAGATGTGGATTGTGCTCCTCTGGCATATATTTCATATTCTTTCTTTTAAATATAGCACACTAATATTTTCAATATTATTCAACATCGGTAATCTTGTATTTATAAGCATAAACATCAGAACCCAAAACAAATAACAATATGCAAGAGTCCGAACTGAGCGAAGGGTTACCTCTGCAACAGAAGGAAGAGCCATAGAAATAGGTTTCAAATAGGAGATTTTATTTACAAGTTATGTACAATATGCATAAATAACAATCATGTCAAAAAACTTCTCGAGACAATGAATAAAAAAGTAACAATAAAATGTACGCAACATTTAATAGAGAATATTTTTAACAGCCTCAGATAAATGAAAATGTCAATTTATCCATCCATGTCACGTGCTTTGCACAGCAATAAGAGACACGCCATGATGAAATTAAGGATTTGTATGCATGCGACCGTACTGTCCTTCATAAACAGGATCCTAGATAAATGGAAGTGGAATGCAAGTGACGTGCACGTTCATGAGAATACGAATGATATGATGGTGATAGCCGAACTATAATTATCAATTGATTTGAGCTTGAAATTGTCGAATCGACTCAAGTTACACTGCTTCTTTAAAAAACTCTGAATCTGTAAGTAATTTTCTATTCAGTGACAATTCAATTATAGACGAAACTATTATTAAATGAATAAAATCACTTACATAAAGCCCCTATCTGGAGTTAAAAAAAACGTGCTAAGACCTATGCGAAATGAAAGTGCAATGTACTCGCTCGACCTTCTGAGATTGCTTGAAATTATGACAATGATGTACAACTCAACGTAAAAGTCTGGCAAAGTGTACAGGATAAGTAACACATCATTACAAAAACGGACATTTTCTAAATATTTGAAAGATCGACGAACATACATTTTAGTTGAAGTATGCTGTATTTTCTGCTATTTGTTTGAAAAACAAAATAATATCATGTGCTGTCTTTTTTTGTTTTAATTCTCCTTTTCCCCCGACCGCCTTCTGTGGCGTAATGTTTAGCATGCTCGCCTTGAGTGCGACGATCCCCGGTGGGGTCAAACCAAAAACATTAAGATTGGTTTCTGCTGCTTCTCTGATAAGCAAGCAGCATTAAGAAATAAAAGTAAAAACTTGTCAGCACGGAATTACATTAACGTGTCTGAGTAAAGTGCCATGTCTTCCTGTGGATTGTTGCTTTCGTGAGCTAGCACATTAAAGTTCGGATCAGCGTGTCGGTCTAGTACAAAGCAATGTTCATTTACCTTTACTCATTCATGTTCTATCGTTAAGCAGATTTCAATCATTCAATCAACCTCTTCCCCTTTGATCTATATGGTGCATTCTGGATTTTGACTGCCAAAATCGTTAATGAAACGTTGTTTTTAAAAGACTTTAAAAACTAGAGTTAAATATCTAAATTTAACATTTTTTAAATAATCATGCGTTTCCCGCTGTCTGAAATTTCAGATGGAAGTAAAATTAAAAGTAACTTTTGACTTCTTATTGGAATTTTTAAAAATCGGCCAAGAAAGATGATAATTTCCCGTAAATACCAAAACACTTGTGTATTTCAATTCTTTAAAAATTTACGGTAAAAAGCAATCCCATCATATACATGTTTCCGTCTGTCGGAATTTATCATGATATTAATATCACCTCCAAAACATATGTTACTCTATTGGGTTAGAACTTTTACAGACGGTTTCAAAGTGGTTTAGGGACTCTCTCTGTAACATTGGAGGAAAACGAAGTAAAAGGGACTATTCCAATTCCGTTAATGTTCCGATATTTATTAATACTCTTGGTTAATACTAAATCCCAAAGAACACGAACAGCAACACTTAAGGGGGTACCCAACACCATCACGAAAATAAATTTCACTAGTTATAATTTTCTTTATATCTCGTTTCGACATTTACGTTGATGAAAGAAGGAAAGCATGAAAATTTCAAGAAACTTGAACCACAAATGTCTCTGGATTTATTTCAATAGTTATATACTAATTTCATCATCACAAATTTTTACCACTGAGATTCATTAATTTTAAAATAAAAATGATACTTGATTTAAACGTTTAGATGATTTTTAAAGAGTTATTTTCCTTAGGTGTTGGGTACCCCCTTAAATAGAACCTTTCTAACCAGGTCTACAGTTAAGTCCGTTGGTTATGTTTTGTTAAATCTCGTTTTTGTCCCATTTTGACATAAGGCCACTCCAAATTAATTTAAAGTTCTACGGATTCGCTCCCTTTCTAACATCATGGGTTCAAAATTTTAATAACACTTGACTCGCTCCATTTTTTCGAACTTTTTAGAAATTTTCACTGTTACTCCTAGTTTTTAAAAATAAAAATTTGCTCGCCCTCTCCTAAGAAATACACAAAAAACCAAGGGAAAAAATTAAAATGTTGTTTTCGCGTCAGTTTTTGAGGTTGCGCTCAAATACTTTGCCAATTCAAGAAAAAAAATCAATAAAAAATTTCGCTCGCTCACACCTATTTTTAACACCAAAAAATCCGAAGAACTAGAAATAAATTTGGACTAGCCTAATAAAGGGAATTCGAAGATATCAAAGGGACAGAGAACACTCACTACTATAACCACAATCTGTTGATAGCTGCATTAGTTGGCCTCTGTGTTATATAAAACTAACTTAAAAAAATTAAAAAATGCTGACTTGATATTGCACATATATTGTTATTAATAATGTAAACCGATGTTCCAAAACCAAATAATTTTTAATAAGCTCTCTAAATTTCACACATTCTTACATTAACCTTTATATCTCACATCAGATTGCAACTGTTGCATCTTGAAAATTCAATCTTTTATTATGAAGGGCAGGGGCTCATTTTATTCTGTGATTTTTTTACTTTTGTTTATTTTTTACTTCTGAAGTTTATGTTTGAGTTGGATTTCTTACAGGCGAAAAATTGTTAACGTAAAAATATGACAGTTTGATGTATGTGAAAAAAGTGGATCTTATTTTTACAGCTTAATTTCGTAGCAATTAATGGGTATGTTCCTGATAGTAATTTTTAAAGCTACTTTTCCTGTCTTACAACCTCTTTTTGCACATTTAACACTTATTATAACACAAATTAAGCTGATATTTTGGGAACTTATTTTCCGTTTAGCTCAAATGATTTTCATTGTAAGTAATTTTTAAATGCACTGTTTGTCCTAACAATAATTTACGCATTTATTATTACTACTTTAGACTTACGTTACCTTCTTTTCACACGTTTACCTTGTCAAACCAAAATTGAATGAAAATTGTGGTTATCTCTCTTTGTTTTATAAAACGAAAAAAGTTAAGGAAAATTCATTAAAAGTTCAGTGTAGAATACCCATGTAAGAGAGTCCATAGTCCAAAGAGACAAGACAAATTGGAAACAAACTAAAAAATAAAACGAAAACAAAAGGATTTAAGGCTTGGAATCCACGACTCCTTTTCAAAACAGGAAAGTTATCAGGTGCTCATGAAAGGTAAGCATCAACTGTCTTGCGCGCAATACCCGTTAAAAGATGATCCTGCCTATGTTAGTCATTTTTGTCAAATTCACGAAGGCCCCTGGTTTTATCGATATCATAGCACTAACATCATTTGCCCAGGACCCCAAATTTCTTTCCTTTTCATAATATCATTGAACCCATCTTAAAATGCCATTTTTGAAGTTTTAATAAATCCTAAGGCTTGTTATTTCGTAGTGGATTGCAAAGGTAGAAAAACTAAGATTTAAAAAATTAAAAGAAGCTCGTTCCCGCAAAATTCTCAAATTCATATATCTCGAACGGACACATTGACCCATCATTTTTATTGCTTATTTTGTTCTAACATAAATTTTCTTAAAATCTATCACAATCTTTTGATAAACTTGGTAATTTAAACAGAGCATTGAACATCCTTAAAAACAAGTTGCTGCCAAAAATGATAAAAAAATTGTTCTCTCAAGTGAAATAGAAATCCATCCAAATGAAAACCACAAAAATATTAATACTTGTCAAAACACTAGATCAATTTGTTTTTGCCTTTATACAAATTTATTATTTCAACTGAAAATACTTTGATACACAAAGAACTTTTATCCCCAGCTGTTACAATGTGAATGATAAAATGAAGCGCGTGTAAAATTTAAATTATTCATGCATTTTAATAGATTTGGATACCTTCCGAACTTTTTTCCTTATCAGCATAAAGGCCGCTAATATCCCTTGTTAAAAGAACTTTATGGAGTTAGCTCAAATAATGTATTGTCGTTATGCCAAAAACACCTGACAATAGTTGACACTATACAATTCAATAAGAAAAATATATCAAATTGACATCAAAACAAGCCGGAGTTAGAATTTTCACATACATTAATACTATCGTTTTATTTTGTACCTATGTTTCAAATTGTAAAAAATACCACTAAAATTTAAAAACTGCCATTGTTGCTGATATATATCGTTCGTATGCGAAACGGGACTCCTCGGTTATCTTAATAAATTAAGATGAAACAAGATTTGATTGCCAGAGAATCATCCACCAAATCTTTTCTTTGTTTTCATTTTTTTATCATGAGTGAAACAGCACATTGTATATTTAACCATTTTTTTCAGTATCTTCTGTCACATTAGGAAGGACATCTTCGTGAGATGTTATTCCATATACAATCTAATTTAAATAAGATTTTCACACTTGTTCCTCCTTTTTATTTGTTTTTTTTTTCTTTGTCACATCGTAGGAGATCTAAGGACATCCCATCTGAGTTCACATCAGAGGTCAAATTTAAGATAGCCAATCAGCGATGCCTCTCTGGTGTGAAGGCGATTTGCTTGGCGTAGAGCTTTTGATAGAGCTCCGAAACGAAACGTTCCGACGGGAAATAAATAACCCCTGACATAAACTCAGATGAGATGTCCTTATATTTCCCTCGACGCGACCAAAGAATAAAAACAAATAAGAAAGGGGGAGCAAGTGCGGCGATCTAATTTTAATTAGATTGTTCCATATATATATATGTTTTAATGCTGTGGCATAACTTGATTCACTGTGGCTACAATGCCATTTTCAAACAGCCAAATCTTGTTGGAACCTTTAAAAATTGTTTTATATTTAATATAATCTTGTGAGCTCAATTAATTTTTTTCATAAAAAATGGCATCTTACGATTTAGTTACGACACAGATATTCATTACTTGTGTATTTTGATTATTTTCCAGCCAATAGAGTTATTGCATTGCCTAATTGTTCAAGCATTTGATTGGCTATATTCTGAAATGCATACTCTTTCCTTATTTGCGGAAAGATTGTTGCATGTGGACATGGATCTTTTTATCTTAGTTTGATCAATTATTTTAAGGCTCGTTCTCACTGTTCAAAATAGATCTGTGATGATGCACATTGCGAAGAATTTCTTTGCTGTAATCCACTAAATGTTTATGTATTTTGTTGAAAGGAAGTCTTTCTTTAGGATTTTTCTTCCAACAACCCAACATAATATGATATATAGTCGATGGACACTCATCTGGTCGTTGTAACAGGATCCCTTCATCTAAAAATCTGACAACCTAGATAAAAATATCAAATATTGTGAATCCTTAAACGTATTTTGCAATATGTTGTGTGCTAATAATAAAGGCAACATACATATAAAGTAAATAAAGTAAAATTTCATTTAAAATGAAAGGAATATGGGATATATTTGAAAAAAAAACAGGGAGTATGTTCTCGGCACGATACGACTCAAATTCTGCAGAAGTGGCGTTAAACACCAACTAATCAATTAATCAATCAAAAAGATACTATTTACATAAATTTGTAGCAAATATTCAAAAGCAACCTGGTTTAGCGACCTGTTTTATTTATTCTTCTGACTGGAGGCGAATCTTGGATAATTTCTTTTCGAATGCCTCCAAAAAATAATGGACATCGTGTGCGCCACAGGCAGTTGGTACATCGGACCCCAATTTTGTTTTCTTTTTTTATTTGTTGTGTAAAAATTGTGTGCTTTTATCTCATATTACAGCATCGAAAAATGCAGCATTTTTCGATTCTGTTATAAAAGATAACTGCACGAAATTTTTACACCAGAAATTTAAAAAATAGACACAGTGGAAAAAGGGGTTCCGATGCCCCAAGCGCCTGTGGTTTACGCATATTTGAAGATGAAAATTAACGATCGAAAGATTGTTTAGCTTGATATTTCTTATTACATGTATACCTTGGTTGTAAGTTCAAGTGAAAAGCATAATATGCTAAACATATTTTTAACCAGATATGAAGTGGATCCAAGCATGCGACCATACAGAATACAAAACTACCAATGTAAAAGAAATGGGGAAAATTTAGGTATGCTATATGTACATTTCAAGGAGTAACCTCT
>JAULBM010015880.1:0-21417 GCA_032357055.1 Geukensia granosissima | reverse complement strand
GGACTAGTTTCTCATAGACGACAAATTTTTTGCTAAGGGGAGTTTAAGTATTTATTATACGTCTCGATCGAATGAACGGACGCGCAGGGGTTTCTCCTGCAGGCGGAGAAACCGAAGGGCTAATTTCTATACCCTGGACTTGCTCATGAATATTATCCTGATATAAAGAATATATATTTAATCCGACGCATTAGGATGAGGAATAACAAATTCAGTTTAGTTTTTCAATTGTGTTATTTCACTTGATTTACCTGTGAATTAAAGTTTACAAGGCTGTTATTGGATTTTTTACTTTGTTTTTAGTAAAAACATGTTTTAACCATTTAACCATGTGATATTTTAAGTAAACTTATCTGTGTATTATAATATTATACCCTGGAACAAATATTAACATATTCCAACTAAAATGAAGTTAAATTCCATTGAAAGAAGTTTTTGAAATCCAAGAACGAGTTGTTCAAAATTACTATTGAATCATCAACTTCTTGATTATCTTTGTTTTTCATAAATTCTTATTGATTGGAAACAGTCAAAATGGTTAAGTGCCTTAGAATGTCACTGAAATCATTTCAAATCTGCCAAAGTTAACGCACACAACTTCTTTAATTTATTGAATGTTAAATATATATCTTTAGAATGGTAAAGCATATATATGTATAAAAGCAAAAAATAAATTTATAAATAAAATTAAATTACAGATACATTTTTTCTTTTACAACATCTTACCTTTTCCCTCAAAGAGTTACCGTCACCAAAATCCTTAAAGACCGCACAAACCAAACTGCTAGTGTTTTAAACCAGTGTTGGATTCGTAGGCGCGGACTGTGATAATAAAGACAGCATTAATTATTAACCTTGTGATCCGCCTATCAAGTTCTCTGGACAAATTACTGTGTAAGGAAATACTAATTTTTCCAACTGAATAACAGAAAACAAGGACTGGTGTTAAAAAAAACAAAAACTGCGTATGTTATCTTAAATGATCACTTGTCAGTAAAAATTTGCCATCATTTTATTAAAAAATGAAATAATCATGGAAAGGATATTTTCATAGAAAAATTTAGAATAGTGTATAGGAAAAAAATATTAAATGTTGATACATGTTTGCAATTGATTTAAAAGGTGGATATTCAACAACAAAATACAAACTTTATAACTGTGTCTTTTTTTTTAAATATTATGAATTTTGCTTGCTAGAAACGTATTTTAAGGAAAAACCTCTCATCAACCCCATTAAAACAAAACATAGGAAATCTAAGATCCAAACGAAAGTCGAAGAAGTACTCAAATCCAAACAAAACAAAACGATTCGTATTCAATATGATTTCCAGGACAGCAGACGAAAAATATAGCAGCAGTAAAGTTTATTTCAAATTCGACATTTGTTTGAATTTGAAAACTTGTTATACTTTTTTGGATCTCAGATTTCTAATAATGCTGATGAGAAGTTACTCATTAAAACATATTCAGCAAGCAGAATTCATAATATTTATAAAAACGTCTTTTTATTTTGTTGATAAATATGAGGTTTAAGATTTGTCATTGTGAAAGATCTTTTATACATTTTTATCATTTGTAATTTCTGATATTGACTATGTCGATGTATAACAAAGATGACATAATCCCCTAGAAACTGCAGTTTAGATCTCTTGACCAGGTGTTCCGGAAAGGTAAGCATTGCGACGATCCACCTGACTTAATATACTCTATCTCTTAATGTAAGTATGTAGTAGATAATTGTTCTGATATTTATTTACCTATTGTTTAGATGATGAAAAGCAAGACAAGTATTAATTATTTACTAACATGTTTTTCGTTAAGTATTAAACAGTTGGTTTTATTTCTTATTTCGTTTGCTGTTGTTGTATTATGATAGTCTATCTCTGTTTCACACAAAGCAAATAAAAAATTGCCTCTTTAATAAACTTGTTAACTTAATAACCTAGCTTTCTTCCTACAATGTTTATGATGTTATCTCTGTTTTTGTCGCGTGTCAGCGTCGCGTGTCGAGTTCATAGATAACCTATAAACAAGAGGTGTGCTGAAGTTCGTGATGTTAGTAACACCACTTTTGTCGTTTTTATGCATAAACTCTTCATATCTTTTTAAAAGCAAAGGATAAAAATTGTAGGCAGCATTTTTACTATTTCGATAAGTAAGGGGGTTAGCAATTTTATCTTAAAGATTGAAAAGTACAATTGCCATAAAAATTATTCGCATGACTTATCTTTAATCAAATTAACTTCGAAGATCTTATAATATAAACTAATATAAAAAATATGAAAATTTCTTGAATTAACAAATAAATTCGGTTAAAAAAATCAGAAACATTCTTATTGTACATATCTTGGATTAAAAAGATGTTTTAATCCCAGTACATCTCCATACAAAGTTATTGTTAGAAATAATGAAAGTTGACATCTGGTTCAGCGTTCCTTCCTTCTGGTTATCTGACAATAATGTGTTTGAACGGCGTTCCTGGAGATATGGACCTTTGTTCATTTTGCTTCTCATATGCCTTTTCGAGAGTTTTATTTTTTGGACTTTTTGGACTCGTTCAAAAAAAATTCAGATCGACCATTAATAAACTGAACGGAGAAAGGAACGAATTAACTTTCACATTTTAAACTTCCCTTTGACCCCTTCATACATGATATATGTGCGACAGAATTCCTGTTCCTCTTTTCATGACGCTTATATGTTACTTTATGTCTATTCCTTGAGGAAGCAAATAAAAACTATATGGTCAGACAAAAAGGAACACGTCGATAAACATGCCTACTTCGAATACAAGAAAAGGATTATATCGAATGGCACTGAAGGGTTATACCTTTGAAAATTGTTTCAACAAATAGCTACATTTGTGATGCTAATTTGCTAATTACAGGTACGTCAACAATGATATATCAAAACAAGGTAGAATTATTTGTCGTTCATTGAATCGGAAAACATCTCATAAACTGTAAACGTCGAAAACGTAATAACTTCCCAAAAAAAACACGAATGAACTGAATAAATATTTTCTTCTGTAGAAACCTGTAATGTAATGCAATCAAACGAGACAATGTAACCACCTCAGTTCTAAAGGGACCATTGAGTTCTACGATCTTTTTTTGTTGAAACGATATCATTGTTTAAAATACCGATAATAACGTTGATTAACACAGCAATTAAAACATATTTAGTGATTGAAGTTTTAGGTTAAACCTCCATAGAATAAAAAGTATAGAACGAGAGCCTAGCTCTTGCAAAAAGTCTGGTGATAAAAGCAATAGCAGATGACAGAGCATACAGTATCGTCATAATCGAGATTTCGTGGATTCCAAGCCTCTGTTCTTTTAGTTTTAGTTTAATCTTTTAGTTTGTTTCAAATTTGTCTTGTCTCTTTGAAAATTTATTTTTGGTCTCTCACATAGGTATTCTACACTGGACGTTCTATAAACACGATATTAAACAATCTGCAATTGCTGTTCGCTACGACTAGCCGCTAATCATTACTTATATTTCTTATATGCAATATATAAATGCAACAATAAAGTTACATATTTCAAAAACCATATAAAGACCCATACAGTCAGCCAGAAAATATATGAGACACACGACAAAAAAATTTTAATCGGCTACGATGTAAGGGATTTCCAGACAAAAAAATCTATGCATTACCATTTTTGAAAATTATTTTAAACTTTCTTACTTTTTTATACTTGACATTATTACCAACCAATTTTCCCGATTTGCCCATGTAATGATTCATATAATGGCTGTTTTTTTGGGAATACTGCTGGTCAAATAGGAGTAGGTTTCTATTAGATTTATATAAGAAATTAAGATTAAAAATATTTCAGTCTACACTTAACTGGCATAACTAATATATTTTCATGATTGCTTCTTACAAATAATTTTATTTTTATATTTTATTTTTTTTCTTGAAAAGATCAAATATATAGTTGAAAAGTTGCAAAAAAATCATTTTCGAGAACATATTTCCGGAAGTCCGAGATTGGTTTAGAAATAAGATTTTGTAGGAGTTGTTCCCCTCTGTGGTTAGTCCATCACATCGACGTAAGAATGAGCAAGGAGACAAAACCCGACTTTCCCTTGTACTTTATCTTAAAGCATTTGCTTTCTTCGACGGCCAGAAGTAGTTAAGGTATTTACGCTCCACATTTTAATTTATAAAAACTAAAAATGAAAGCTTAAACTAATTGTCGTCGACAGAAATTGATGCACTTTTTAGCGGTGATTTCTATGGAAACTTTATACCACACTACCCGAAAGCCGGGAACCAGAAATGGTAAATTATAATTTTAAAAGGACCCACAGCCTTCCGGAAATGGGTTTTCGAAAAGGGCTATAATTTGGCCTTCTTGACGCTATTGAAGTCGTACATTCAAGACAACGCGATATTATACTTTCCTTTTATGTCGTGATATATTATGCTTGATCGGATGAAGAGAACATGCTTAAACGTATCAGTCTATCCGTGCTGTCATTTTCATTCACATTGTTTTTATCGGCATTTGTCAGTGAAAGAATTACGTTTTACATATTTATATTATATGGGTAAAAAACCGTTATTGGAACTAATGGTGTTGAACGAATTTGATAAATTTGGCGAAACCCAAATGATGTTTGCACGCAACAGTTTAGTTTATATTGTCAACGTGTGACATTGATAACCCACAATTCATGCACATAGCCATTGTTGTTTTCTACAAATGGCTAGATGAATTACTCAAGCTTGACCTCCTAATTCCGTTAATGGAATCAATTGACAGGAAACAAACACGAGCTGTCAAGATGAAAACAGAATAAAAGAAAAACGACATGCCCCGAAGCAAAACTTAAATAATGCAGGTTTTTAATCATAGTAAGATAAAACCTTGTGTGTCAATAATACACAATGAATTTTAGGTGCAACTAAAAAACATAATTAAAACGTGCCAGTTGCCTCAAAGGCCAGACATGTAAAAATAGGTTGATATTGTACAAAATCTACTTGCGCGCTTAGGAAATGGGTGATATTTGGCCTTTAATATACTTGATGTTATATTTTGATATCATCGCATATTTTTTGTGGAGCCTTTTGCAGTTTGCCGTAGGGTGTGAACATGGACACACTATTGAAGGCTTTGAGGGAATCTGTATAAGTTAGAAATTTACGCGTTTTGGATGGTGTCTCATGGACAATCATTCCACATATCCCTTTTCTACATTGCAAAACAAAGGTCTACCATTCTTAATTAAGCATTAGGATTAATCAGACTTATTTCATTCATGTTTTTTCCAGAGAAAACGTCATTTTTAAAATTTATTTTCAAAAATATTGTGTTAAAAAGCAAAATCATATCTTGTTCTATGATACACAATATTTGGTCATAATGCAGTCTTAGTTTAAGTATACAACGACTTTCACAGAAAAATTTAAGTAAAAATAAAATTATTTATTTATAATTATTATTTTTTATTAAATATAAAAAAGTTATTTTGTCAAGGTTTAGTAAAAAAGCTGTGGAAACAAAACCTTTTCAGTTATAAAGCCTGTCTTCAACGATATATGGCTTTGGACCAGTCTTTGATCTTGATCCTAACTTTATTTTTGAAAGTGTAAAATAGAGCAACAAGAGATTTGGTATTTTTGTTTATGGAACTGTTCATATTACAAAAGTTAATCCGGAGTAACTCGAGAAAATGTGAAATTAGTCACTTTGGGTGCACATTAGGTGTAATATTATACGGATTAACAAACTAGCAGTTATTTTATCCAGGTGAAGTTAAATCTTATTAAATTGTAGTGTGGACCCAAAATGTGGAGTAAATCTGATGTCATTAAAAGTAACGTTTCTTATGTTCTTTTGATTTCTGTGAGTTCATTTTCAATTTGGATTCTCAGTGAGGCCACAACTCCGACATGTGAAGGCAACAAGTGATCTGTATTCCTCAAGAAATTCTGGAATAATTACATCCGGATTAAGTTCAACCAATTGTGAACAGGCTCTATGACCCTGCCACATAATTTATGTGCCTGTCAAAAGAAGGAAGTTTATTCCATTTTCAACGTTTTTTTTTAATGTTAATGTGTTTATTGTTTTACATTGTTTTCTTCTTTGTTACGTTTGAATATCATCATATTTTATTTTCTTGGCCTTTTACAGCTTGCCGTATATGATGTGGACATGTTTTCATTAATTAAGGCATTTGGACAACCTGTAGAAGTTTTGAGAGTTAAACGTTTTAAATGGTTGTCTCATGGACAATCATACAATATCATTTTTTTAATACCTTTAAGAAAGCCATTCGAAAGGTTTACATTACAATCATCAATGGAGCAGGAGTTGCTTATCCTTCCGAAGCACCTGAACTCACCGTGGTTTTTGTAGGCTTCCAGCTTTAGTTTTCAGTGTTGCGTCGTGTGTTCTATGTTTGTCTTTCGTTTTGTGTTGTTGTTATAAAAATGCCGCTAACACCTTCCGCGCGCGGAATCCTTTATCTAGAAATTAGGTTCACGTCAATTTTATAAAGGGCGAACTTTTCTGCGTTAAGATTCCTGGCATGAATCATTACATTAATGCCTTTAATTTTTTTGTATAAAATTGAAAAAAATCTTACCATAAATTTCTAAGGCTGTTTCTTCTGATGCAGAGGTAACACTTAGCTTAGTGTGGATACTGTTTATTTAGATTGTTTTGGTTCTGATGCCTTTTGCTTATTATTTTTCATTGTATTTGTAACCAGATTTTCAACATTTGCCTTCGAGTACTCCTGACCAATTGTCAATTAAAGAAATCACCATATATTGCATCAAATTGAAATTGGTATGTTGTGATACATCTATTAAGGTAATGTGTTATTTACACACAAACTCAATAGGCAAAGAATGAAGGAATGTTGCAACAAAATATTTGAAGTTTATATAAGGAAAATTGATTCATTCTATTTGTCTTAGATTGATTTACTGAATGTTGCTTAACGTCACGGCCAGTGGCAAATATTTCATGCATATTCAGGACGAGAGCGTATATTAATATATGCTGATGATGAATGAACCCTGCTTTGTACTAGACCGACACGCTGAGCCGGATTTTTAATATGCTAGCTCATGAAAGTAACAGTCTGCAAGAAGACATGCCATTTTAACCAAAAACATTATTCTGACTTTGGGCCGACCAGTCTTTGCTCTATTCCTAAATGCTGCGTGCTGAGCGGAGAAGCAACAGATACAAATTTTAATGTCTTTGGTTTGACCCGGCCGAGAAACGAACCCACGACCTTCCGCACTGGAGGCAAGCACGCTAACCATCACATCACCGAGGCGGTCGTTTGTCTTAGAACTAAGTTCTCTTGAATTATAAATCTAAATGAGATACAGATTTGTTGGTATCTTAGGTCAGTTTGCTTGGTTTTGATAAGTGATAAGGTATGTTTCTCTGTTAACCTTTTTTTTTTTGACACCTAAGCTTGCGCTAGTTGATAAGTTCTGTTTACTGTTATTGATTAAATGACTTTAAACTGGTTGTCTACTTCATGGTCATTGCTATTGTTGCATACCTTACAATATCGAAGAAAAAATATTCAAAGTGAGATATTATGAATGTGTTATACTTCCTTGTCCTGCAGTCAAAAATAAATTGGACTGAATGTCGTGATGTTACTCGAATAATCTCTACACGCATGTTGCAAAAATTGATCACGAAAGAAATGTCGGATAAATCCTGCATAAAGGCCTTGACAAATACGTGAATAAAATAATGGAAATACTAGATACTCGTATTAAACATTGTGAAACATTTATACAGATAAGTACATATCATTTTCAGATTAAAATGCGAAACTAAAGAACTTCATTAAACGTATGTCTTAGTTCTCCGTAATACTATTCATAGTTTCAACACTTTCCAAGCTACAATTTTACCGAACAACAGATTTTCCATTAACTTCTGAATGTTACCAGACTGCATCTGACAATATGAAAGTTGCAACAAAGAACTGGCTTCCGAAACTACATAAAATTTAACATAAGCCTTGGTTTAATTCTGTTTCTAGTAAATGGACTACTATATTTTTTCAATTCTATTACCTAGTTCCCTAACTACTATTTAACTCACATTATTAACGTATATAATCAATGTGAAGAAAAAATTAATCTGTCAATTACTTTTGTAAAACATTTACTGATGTACTTTTCATGAACTGAGTCTCTCACGCTTTGGTTTTTCTCTCTTAAAGCAATCACAAAATATGAAAAAAGGAATTTAAAAAAAATTCCTTATCTTTCCTGTAACGATATTGGGTGTTAAAATATCCCAGGTGTCGGTGTTGGTCCTGTGCTCATGTGAAAATAGTTGATTTAAGTTCTGAAAATGTCTTAGTTTTTGCACTTCTGGTACCGCCAAGCTTATTTTTACTGACATTACGTATAAACATATGGCAATATATATATATTACCTGTATCATTTTACAAAATTCACAAATCCTGTAGTCAAAATTAGTTATAATGGAAAACGACAAAATTTTTCAATTTTCCAGATGAGTGGAGAAAAACTAAGAACATGTATTAAAAATCCAAAATATACAAAAGTTACCGCAAACCTTTTTAAATTATATTTTATATAATTTGTACAGATTCCGTCGAGGGATTTTTTCCAAAATTAGTAGAAAGTGAGGAACTCGGTTCATATAACGTGAATTAGATGTTTTAGACAAACTAGAGTCTGTCCAAGTTGTTTTTCTGCCATCGATAGGTATTATTTTCTACGCTTTATACCTCATACTCAATAAGCTTCTTAAGGAAACGTTTCGCTAGCTGGTTTCCGAAATGAAAATGGATGGTTTCCTGAGTAGTGATGTTACTTATTAGGTTCGTTGCTTTTTCTACCATGAGGGTGTAATCCTTTACTTGGTTCAACTGTTTATTGAATAATCCTTGAATCAGTGATAAAGTTCACCTCACCTACTCTAATGAGATTTTTAAAAAACGAAACTTACAATTTTAGGTACCAGAGTTTTCAAAAGATATATACGGTTTTCTTAAAGGTGAGATTTAATTATCTGTCAAGCTTTTAAAATTATTAATAATAATCCAGATAAGTTGAGTGTAGTATACCCATGCGAGAGATGAAACATAGTCCAAATGAAAAAAACATGTTAAATCCTTAAAGTTACTTCCTTTTTATAATTTTGTCAAAATTAAAGAAGGTGCAATTGACCCCTTGAATCCGCTACGCCATTTTACGAGTAATAAACCACCAAAATGTTTCTTGTCGCTGATTAGAAACAATTGTATGTATGAATATGCGAGGATTTTATACCAAACTATTGAAAATGAGACAATCTTATAAAACCATTTCTACTGGCCTTTCAGATTTGAAAATATTAAAATTCTATTTGCTTATTCGAGGTAAAAATCAAGTTCGTTTCATTTTTTATGTTTTATTGCCATGGTAATTTGACCAACACCACCAATTAACAGCAGCTGCCTCTTTTTAGTATATGATTGTTAAACAACAATTAGAATTAACCCTAGTTGCATTCGCACATAAATACTGATGTTTGTGTTGAAATACAATATTTCATCATAAATTCTGTGAACCAGTCGACATGATAATGACTGCTTATACTGAAACAGCTTATTACTGTATGTTCTTTAATATAATGGTAAACCAAGAATAGAACTGCACGTACAATTATATATCTCAGATCGAGATAATTTTAATATTATTTCTCCAGCCCTGTTCCAAGCTGAACCACAAGGTAGCTAAGTTTAGTGAGTTATAACGTATTCTTTGACATTTACCCCAAAAATTCCTTTTTTACTTTATATTTAAGCCATGTTAACGCGAATTTGTGAAAAGGATAATGACCTTACAGCATAATACGACAGAAAATATAGATTTATGATACGACAAATAATATCACATCCTACAGTCTATGGAAACTTTGCATATAAAGCATATCACTTGAAAAGTGATCCACTGAGTCTTGCTGTTCCGATTAACAAACTTATCCACAAGGGGTACACATTCGACGTTTCAGTCAAAACATTAAAAATAGTCTTTTGTTGGTACAGATATAATAAACTTATCGCCTACTTGCACAATCAATTTGGCATTGATCCATCTTGTCTTTCTTCACGTTTATTTGCAACACAGTATTTAATCGTCAGACATACTGTGTTTTATGCCATCTCGTGTTGAGAGGCTGATAATTTATCATCAAGAATCTCACTCTTGTTGAGAGGCTGATAATTTATCATCAAGAATCTCACTCTAAGCTTGCTTTAAGTAACTGCAAGCATTCATTAGAGAGGTATCTTCTTTTCGCATGTATATTTGTTTTGTTTATTAACTGCAATGCATGTACTCTCTAAACGGATTGTGTGAGTTTCTGTTTGATTTTTGTAGATCGTCGGTTCTTTGATGTTTTCCTTTGACATTCGTTGCGGGAGGGTTGTGATCACACTTTACTACTTAAACCCTTCCACATTTCTAATGTGCTTGCCCCATCCCAGGATTTGTGGTCATAGGTTTGTCATTGTGTTTGTTTTGTTACATGTTCATTCATTCCACCCTTGTTGAAGGCTCTATGGAGAAATCTACATTTGTAAATTCACTGTTTTTCTTGTGGTCTGAGTGTAGCCGCTCTCCCATATCATTTTATTTTTTTATTTTCATAATAAATCATACTTATGGTCCCGAATAACCCCGTCTGAATCATCCTGGCTACGGACCTCCTTTCATTTGTTTCTATGTAAAGACATTTCCTAGACCTTTTCGCCTTGTACAAATTTATACTTGGTGATCAAATACCTTTGAGGCCAGAATGTATCATGTACATATTATATATTTTTAATCAAGAAAATAGTAATTGAATTATAATCTGTAATTTCTTGATTCAATGTTATTAGAATTATATAAATACTTCCACAAAAAAACTAATTAAATTGGTAAACTGGCATTATTCCAGGGTTATTTAATTGGAATAAGCCATTTCTAGTGTCCATGATTATTCTACGACGTTTCATTTGTAACATAGCATGCTTTAATAACAGAAGAAAGAAACAAACAGAAAAATAAAAGTAGAAACAATATATTCACAAAACGGACTCAATCTAAAATTATACAGTCATTGATTTTGGAAACGGATTTTGTGTGATTGAAGAAGGTAAATTTGTTTTCCGTGACCCTGTTCATATTTAACAATATACGCAGGCGTAATTATACAGTTTGTATTGTTGTTTCATTAAAAGGAATTTAAATTTAACATAAAAACAATAGACTGTGTAAAGCTCATGTTCCTACGACATGTTGTATTGTACATCGTCCCCAATCGAACATTATCTCGCGTCAGTCCCAGACGGAATCAGACGGAATCATGCAAACAATAAAAATAGTGACAAAAAGGTTACAAAAACAATCAATATAAGATAAATGATAACAATGAAATAGCAGACAAAAGTTATATTTTCAATTTGACTACAGACAAATTTTTAAGTGCATCTAAGTCACAGAAATTTGTTGGCAATTGCAATTACTGTATTTTAAAAAAAAGTGTAATTTTCAGGAAAAGTCATGTTTGTTTCTTATCGTTTATCCTTATTTTACATTCCAATATCATCGTTACTTCGTTACATCGAAACAAAGTTTTGTTATTTGTATTTACTTGATTGATACTTTATTGTCATAAAACTACAATAGTTGATTGGGTACAAAACTTAAAGTGCCGATAGCACTAATTTGATATTTGGTATGTATGGTAGGCTAAACATGTCATAATGGAAATATTCTATATATTACGCAACTGAAAATAAGAGGCCAACGTTACGCCAACACAACAAAACCTTTCAATGATAATGAAACTTTTTACTAGCAAAGTGATGGGATACAAACATATTAAGTGAATATAACGCTTAATTTGGCATTAGGCAGGTATAGTAGACCAAACTTGCCATAATGGAAATAATCTTTATATAACCAAAGTGACAATCAACGCTGTGTTTCCATTATACATCTCTTTTATTCAGAAAAAAACGTTCAGCCCCTCAATCTTTTGCCTCAACATATTTTTTCCTGTTGTGTAACGGCATCAATATTGACCAAACGTATGTCCTTTTGCGTTTCATGCCATACGTACATATCAGGACTCAGACTTCTAGGGAGCTATAACAATCCAGGTATTCCGATCTGATCGATTCCGTAGATGGAATACCATTGTCCTGGTATACTTTTTTGTTATTTAGGGGGAGGTTTGAAATACCAAACCTCTTATGACGGATATTATTTAAATGTAAGTAACTGTTCAAAATTGTGCCACCGCCGCAAATCCCTTTTTACCTTAACGAATCTTGACATGAACATTGCCAGAAAGGTGGGATTTTTAAAATATATTAATTGGAAAGTGATACATTTGGCCTTTTATACAATGTTCGTGTGAAGTTTTTTTAGAAAACATTACCTTGGTCAATACAAAGTGAAACCATGAAGATGACATTTAGTCAATCCAACCCCATCAAGTTCTTACTTTAAACAGGGGAGGGCAGCATGCTGAGGGAAAAAATCTAATTTTTGCGATCCAAAAAATCGAACTTCATCTCGTGATCAAAGCAAAAACAAAGTATTGATTGATTGATTGATTTTTGGTTGCTCAACGTTCAGTGGAATGTATGTCATGCATATTCCGGAGGACCGTTTACACAGATAAAGATTGTTGAGAGAACATGAGGCGATAAAAAAACTCGTCCAATCTCACAGCACTCAAAGTCCATTATTGTTTGAATATTATAGGTAATAATGGGCATGTTTTGCGATGTCAAAATAACGATCTTTTGAGATAAATGAACGGTTTACCCACACAAGGAAAGCAAAGTGACAGATCTCTCAGAGAATTGTTGTAACATTGTTTTCTGAGGCGACGTTTGATAGGTGGCTAAGCGAAACCAATAAGAGATTTATGGAGATTACCGAAAAACCAACTGCGTATTATAGTGATCACTTAAATGTTGGAAGAAACCAGCATGCGATCACTGTATGTGAAGACAATTAGAGTCGGAAAGATCATTAGGAGTTCCAAGATAACTATTGGCATTTTGTTCTAAGTTCTTTTTACATTCTTTGAGAGACTTTTGATATTTCAATCGTTATTGGACTGCTTTGGATTGGATGTAAATTTAAGGAAGACAATAGAGACTTTGGAGAGTTTTAGGACATAGCTGAAATATCGTGTTGATGGAAGGACGCCGTTGAAAGATAGTTGAGAGTTCAGACCCATTTTACAAGTTTACTGGTCTTTTAACGTGAAAAGATGATTTAAATGAACGATATAACATGTGAACATCAACTGCAATTGGTCAGCTTTGTGCTTAGACCATTAACCATGGAAAATATGGCATATATAATTAAACTTTAACAATGGTGCACGTGTAACGTGAAATATTGACAAAAATTAACATTGATTTATTTTCGAAACCTTTTTAATTCAAGTACTGTTATGTAAAATAAAAATGATTATTAAGAAACCGTACATTTTTTAACTATGAAATAAATTATAAAAGTAAGAAACTCAAACAGATATCATGTTTGTTCACATATAATATGTCATCTAAACTATTTCAATATCGACATGTCTTTTAAATATGTTTCGAATATGACTTAGTGAAAACTAATAGCTGAAAATGGATTTCTAATATAGGTATATAAGGCTACTTAGCAAGTTTTATATAAATCATCTATATTTTGATTATATGTTTTGTTGGCCATGGTCTTGTCCGTCTCCCGACTTAATAATTTCTGTCTGCCCCTTTGGTATCTTCAAATTCCTATATTTCCCTATTATTAATATAAATGTCATTGTAACAAAATACATCAAGTAATTTGAAAATTGCAATTACGAACCATGCAACCATTTTATCCTAAATGAATTAATTAAAAAATAATTCTTTGAGGTCGTTAGTTTGTTGGATATTTTAATATAGGTAACATTATCTTCGTCAAATGTTACCCCGAGAGGTAACGGGGGAAAATATACCAAGATAATTAATGTCGACATGTTCAGCGTAATATAAAAGCAAATACACAATGGGAACGTTGAATGCAGACTTCAAGAACTACAAAGTCTTATGTTATAGAATTAATACTTTTGACTGAAATATAAATTTATATTTGCAAGTGGTATCTAAAGTCCAGTTCTTATTTTATTTTGTTTACTTAGAGTTTATATCGACATTTCACCTCGACAATAGTTTCAAAATAATGTTATGCATTTAAACATGCTATAAATATCAGCTTTGATGAGTTTTGAAATGTTTCATTCAAAGAGTCATTTTATTTTGTAAGCAGGATAGTTTTGTTTTCAATTCCGCCCGCACCTTGCCTACCTTAAGTATTTTTGTTGTGTATTTGAAAAAATAAATGATATTTCGCGTTTATATTATTTTAATTTTTTGCAGTAACAAGCCTCAGGGTGAACTTGTTCAGTTGTGTCGGGCGTTTCTTTCTGCTTTTTTATGGACTTTATTGATAAAGTCAATGCATTCCAATCTGTTTTGTTTGGATTTGAGTGCTTCTTTTGCTAGATTTGGATTTTTGAATTCCTATGTTTCGGTTCTAATGCTACTGATGAGAGGTTACTCCTTGATATAAACATATAGTATACCTAAATTTGCCTTATTTATTTAACATTGGTAACTTTGTATTTTGTTTCACTGGTGATTGCCTAAAGTACCATTTTTAATGTCAAAGAATGGGCAATCTAAAAGATGCCAATGAAAAATAGCCTAACGAGGGAAGGTATAACCTGAAAACGGAAAAAAATATTTTCTCATAATGTGTAAAGTTAAAAAAATTGGAAAAAAATCTTTGATTTGTATTAAAAAGTCATAGGTTTATATTACAGTTAATATGACTGATTGTCACAAGAAAAATCAGAAAGTCTTGTTTTCTGTCGTGACTACAAATCCGTTCCTAAAAGGCTGTGACTAACACCGATTGTGATTTAACATCGGATTTGTCTACTGAGTATCACGATGGGTGACAAAGTAGAGAAGGAACTGCTTACCCTTCAAGATATACTCAATTTTTGTAGGGTAAGTGTAACTCCAGCTTTAGTTTTCAGTGAACTGTTGCGTTTACTGTGTTTTTCTTTCGTTTCATTTTGTTGGTCATGATCTTGTCTGTCTTCCGACTGAATGAATGTGTATGCCCTTTTGGTATCTTGGAATTATTTTTGTCTCGCTTAGTAAAAAGCTGACATACTGGGCTAGTCAGTTATTCGGACTTTCAATCGTATATTAAGGTTAAGCTAAATACATGCCTTACATCTGTAAAATGAATGAGGAAATGAGTTATTTTTTGCCTTTCTTTCCAAGTTACAGAGTCTTTTCACATCAAATCGAGTAGTCGTATTTACTTCTTTCTTAAAAAAGATAATTAAAAAGATTTTTTGAGCTCTAAACAGAGCAAATAATGTGCTTAAGAAACAGAGGTCTAGGGTGTTGAAAAAAAAGAATCTCACATTGTAAGCTATTATAGAAATAGAAGATGCTGTATGAATGTCTATAAGGTCTATAAGACAGCAATCCAAAACGTGTAAACTGCATCCAAAGGTGGTCTTAAGGCCTTCAATAATGGACACATATTCACACCCGACGAAAAACCTAGATCATCTCTAAATTTCGATGTTGTGCAGTTTCGGTTTAATGACGTGTTGTCATCCATGATATCATCTGATATTACTGGTGTATAAGTAAATTTTAAATTTCTGCTAGATTTTTTAAGTACTGTAAACGTATAAGTAAACGCGGATTGAAATTTTCGTGAATTTATACTTCTTTATAAGTTCGCGGGGTCTATTTTTTACGAATACTGCTTATTTCTATGATATGTCAGGTAAATTTTGGCATTTCGCCTGTACATATTTTCGTGAAATAATTAAGATTGCGAAGACAGTGAAAATTAATACACCGCGAATATAACTACTTTTACAGGATATGAGATAACAGGGGCGGATGCAGGTTTTTGTGTTAGGGGGGACGAAAATGGGCGGGGGTCTGGGGACCGCTTAAGGTCCCCAGCGGGTCCAGAGCAGAGCCCTTTTAGAGTAACAGGGGGGGCGAAGCTGACGGGTTTTCAGTATTATTGAAGCTTTTCCTGGTCGCAAATATGGCCCACTCTCTCTTTATCTCTCTCTTTTTTTTTTACTTTTTTTTTCTTTACAGGGGGCGAACGTCCCCTTCGCCCCCCTCTGGATCCGCCTCTGGATAATTTGTGGTTCGATGATGTTATTAAAAATAGGTAGTTTTAGAATTTTGAAAGGTGTTGTCATTAAATATATTTGATGATCATCAAATCTTTACCTCGGTTGATAGAACTAATTACAACAAGGATACATCAAATCAAGGTTGAAGTCGTACCTCCTAAAATTTTATACATTACGAATTGGTTGAACCATTTGGTATTAGTGAATTAAAATAGTTATGGACCTCATACCGGTAATACAAATATAAGTTGACCTCTTTTCGGATTGACGTTTACCCGGATTTGAGATTTGGAATTCCACGACGGGTGCTCCGCGCAAACAGTTAATACTTACCCTTCATGACATCTGATTCCACTCCTTTTATATGGAAGTTTGTGGATTTCTTCCGGATTTGGCACAAATTGACACTCCTGATTTTGAGATGCTGATTTGACACTGATTTGACATTAAGGAAACTACGGAGGGTGCTGCACGCAAGACAGGGGATGCTTACCATTCGTGAGCACCCGATTCTATTCCTGTTTTGTAAAGGAGCTCGTGGATTCCAAGCCCTTTTCTTTTTTGATTATGCTTTATCTGTTAGTTTGTTTCAAATTTGTCATGTCTGTTTGGACTATGACTATGCGATTTTGATCTCTCGCATGGGTATTCGACATTAGACTTTTTATAAACCTCCTCTTGATCAATCCGAGGGAACAATCAATGATAACAAAAAATTGTAATAACGCACGCGCCTTCGCAAAGTTGGCTGTAATATGAAATCGTTTGACATTCTTCGAAAATATTATGCGACTTACTTACAGCTGAGGAAGCGAAGGGAACCTTAAAATCGCTTTCGAAGCTTTTCTGGACAGTGCACTGCATAATTTCTAGTAAAGTTGTTGCCTACAGTTAACTAGTTTTTCGAGGGACACGAAACAAGTATTAAAAGAAAAAATAGTTCTTTACATTTCTTTCTTTTTTCAAACAAATTGTAGACAAAATAGGAAAAAAGATTGAAAATTCCTAAATCTCACTGCGTACGAAGCGCTTTTTTAGAAAAACCTTCATCAGGAGCGCTGGTGAACAAATATTGGAAAACAGGGAAAATACTTGGAGGCGCGTCTCTACCGTAATACAGTAATTTTGTGGTGAGACTGATCAAATCAAACAAATTTATACAGACTTAAAACGATGATGGAAAGATGTAATTTGTATCTTTAAGAAATACATTTCAGTACCCAAAAATAAATAAGAGCATGCAACTTAAGCACGGGAAAGCTTTTTACGACCTCCACACAGCACAAGCGAGTAAGTAATTTAATTTAATTTAATATAATAGGAAACATGAACAATTAAATGTCGTTTTAGACTTCGTAAAACATAAGTTTCCACATTAAATTCGTCAAATGAAAAACTGCAAATGATTGTTTTACTTTGGTCGTGCATGTGATGACCTCTCGGTACTTTAAGTTTTTACATTTTAAAATGTTTCCATTTTCATCAGCAGTCAATTTCACAAAATATCGTAAGTGTAATTTCTATCGTAAATTATGACTTCACAATGAATTTTCCTTTGAAGTTTCAAATCTTGCCATCAATCTTAGACTTAAGTTTTTTTGTGAAAACAATTCCTGCATATATTTACGTTTATTGATTTTTCATTGGTGGTTTACTTATAAGGGAAGGGAAACGCTAAATCGTAGTGGCAATAATGTTAAAGGCAGAATTATAAACCGTCAAGGGTAATAATTTACCGGTAAATGTGAATTATTAAGATGAGAGGAGTATTTAATTTGGATTAAGGTTATTTCAACAAAAGATTCTACTGAAGAATAGAACTGACCAGTTTCCTTTGTCCATTATATTATCATTAGGACCGGGAGGGTAAGCTTGTCTTTAGCCTATTAATCCAGTACATCTCTTTGATTTTACGTTCATTTTCAAACTGTTTATGTGACTGTCTCGTTGCTTCAGGACAAATTTGACAGGTTAGACTGTACTATTTTTAAGATTATAACCATGTTGGCTAAATATTGATAATTTATTTCTACATATCGATGGTTGAACCTTCAATTTTCTCGCCAAGACCAAGGCTTACAATTTGCACCAGCATCGTCCAGTGGGATAAAGATAGAAGTTTACCCATGATGGATGCATACTAGAGTTCAACGGGCTAGTGACGAACAAACGAACGAAGGTTTAACTAAACGTATGATACGAAAAGGCATACCTTGTTGCAGTTGAACAACTTCCTGTATGGTAATCAAACGACTCTGTGCCATTCTTTCGAATGATTCTAAACACAAGTGTTTTACAAGAATTTCTGATTTGTTATCCGATCAAAAACATGTATGCATAGCCCGAATCCCCCACTATAGTTGATCATTTTTAAATTGTTCAATTTTTCAAACTGTGCTTTGAAGTTGGGGTCTTTGACCCACGAATTTTGATTGCAAGGGTTTTTGAAACCAACAAAGATAG
Organism: Geukensia granosissima; assembly: GCA_032357055.1. Lineage (NCBI taxonomy): Eukaryota > Metazoa > Mollusca > Bivalvia > Mytilida > Mytilidae > Geukensia > Geukensia granosissima. The sequence continues at coordinate 2,706 of JAULBM010015880.1, read as the reverse complement.
AAAACTATAATAAAAACCAAATATATACATGTATGAAGCTCAATGGCTAGAACAATATCCAATTATTGAAGACTTTAATATTTTGATAGACTTGTTATATGACTTTTTACACGATCCTAACAAATTGATTTTTTTTTTTTTTTTTTTTTTTGGAAAAAAATGAGAAATTGAATTCGAATACTAATTTATTCATTAAAACATTTATTCATTTATTCGAAGATACCAAAAAGGCAGACAGAAATTGTTAAGTCGAAACAGACCAAAGCCAACGATGAACCAAAAGACAAACATATATAACACACAACACCACACTTAAAACTAAAGCTGGAGAAACAATTACCCTACAAAAACTAGAGCGAGTTCAGGTTCTCCTGAAGAAATATACACTCCGAATACGGGTGCGGCATAGAATGTTGCTAGATATGAACGGGAAGTTTACAATAGGAAAATCAAAGTCATCTTTCTTGTAAAGTTTTGTTCTTATTCCGCCCATACTGTCAATTTCTAGGTGTTAGTCAAAGTATGAAGCAGGCCTTTCTGTTTCTGTAGTATCTTTGATTTCAGATTCAATAGGAAAGATGCGTTTAACATAGTCATCACATTTAGCGTTATTCAGTGAAAGGACATCATCCATATAGCGGATGGTGAAACCGAAAGATTGGGAGATAATCTGTTTTTTTAATTTTAATTTTTTAGTCATTTATTGTTCTTTATAATATTGCTATTGTCGATCTTATAAGATTGCGCTTATGACAAAACGAAGCAGTAAAAGCAAATGATGCCTGGTTTGTAAATGTTTGTCCACCGTAGGATCCTTTCTTGTCAAAAAGAATTCTTATTATTAATTTGTTTATTAAATGTTCTTAAAATCTGCTTTCAATGTATGTTTTGTTGGTGATTGATTAGTGGTGTTTTCTTCATTATAAATGTTTAAAATGAATCAGGTATTATATCAATTCAATTAGCTGCGTTGTAACATAATATTGGTTTAATAATGTTTCAAAGAAAGAATATAATGGAATAAATTCCATCTCTTACAAAAGTTTTTACCAAATATTCAATAGCAAAATTTAACTTCGTTTAAAACAATTTTCTGGATGTACTTTCATTAGACACACTAGGGCCAAATGTAGGATAACCAGAAGAAAATAATAACCATTTTGAAATTTAATTGTTAAAACACAGAGAGCTATCAACAGTCAAGAACATTACCAAAACGGGAAAGTTTCTTATATTTGCATATACTAATAAAATTTAAATATTAGAAAGTTCCAGTTTTAATTTTAAGACAAATTCAAGCCACGAATTAAATTTATTTATCAATTTTTCCCAAAAAAAAATAGCATACTTTGCAAAAATGTTAAATTCTATTGTTTAAGGTAAGAAAACTTCCTATGGCTGCTGGAACAAATCCGAGCATAGAAACTTGATGAGACTTTGGGAATATATTCAAAACTTAATTATCTTTAAATTCAATGCTCAGATTGTTCCCCAGACAAATTTTAAGGATTTATGGCTATTTGACCTTTCATGACCTCTTTCCATATAGGTCAGTAATCCTGGCTGATAAATAAAGATGTGTGAAAAACTCACTATTTAAAATGAACATATAGCATAACAAAATTGCGAATAGTAAGTAATTTCACACATCAAAAAGTAGATCCCACGACCCATATTGACTCAATGCCTGTCTTTGCCAAATACTTCCTTCCATCCAAAAAAACGTTAGAGAATACAGTAGATTTGGTATTAACCAACGAAAAAATAATACATACATTTATACGCAATCAGACCCACATGTAATAACAGTATATGTTCAAGACAAAACCATTATGCAAAAAGTCAGATCATCGCTCTGTGGTGGTTTCATGCCGATGAAAAATCCGCTAGGTTGTTAAAAAGTTGTAATATTTTGTTGACTTTGATGTTCTTGATTGATTCGCACAGACAATGTTTAACGATTATGGTGAAGAGTTGTTAATATTAAATTCACTTTTTAATGTTTTAGTATATAAACATGTACATAATAATAACGCCCCCTGCACCTGTATATGAAAATGCTCACTTTCTGCATTTAAAGGACTTACTTATAATAGGTCATATTTAAGATCGTTGTGGGTAAATTATCCAAACAATAAAAAAGTTGTTTAGTCAAATTTGAAAATAACCTCGCAGAATAATTGAATAAGAACTGTCTCCTATTTTCTATTCGTATTTTGTTGTTACCATCGCGTTTTTCTTCACCTAGTCAATTTGTTAATATGTTTTGTTTTTCAGAATCATAGCGAAATTCCGAAAGGAATTCAAATAAATCATCTGATACATTTTCGGTTTATACATTTTCTCCTTTATTGACTGCATATATGTGTTTAAATCGTGTATATAAATAACAGTTTGACTATCATTCTTTTGGATTAAAATAGTTCACGATTAAAACTACAAAAGTATTTAGTATTTCAATTTCTCTTCCTTGTGCAGCAGTTTATTTGAACAAAACAGCTGCAACATAGAACTCGATTACTCTGCACGCCTCTCTAGATTTGATCTAAATATATCGTAATTGCAACTTTTATATTTTTACTCAAGCCCAAGATGGGCTTGAGTTATCTATTACGATGTTAATTTTGAAACTGTCTAGTTATAGTTTTTCAAACCGATGTCTCCGTATGTCATAAGTTTCAAATAAGAATCTTTTGATAATCAACC
>JAULBM010015869.1:0-11521 GCA_032357055.1 Geukensia granosissima | reverse complement strand
TAGATTTGCATATGGGAAGATCATTTATTGTGCTTTATTCCAAGGGCAGATAATTCAACTTAAGTGATAGGGGAGCTGGGGTATCCTTTGTGAGTTTTGCTCACATTATGTCTTGTTTTTGTCTGATTATCAAATTTATACAATTATTAAAACTGCTTTTTACTATGATATGGGTATTTGATTGTCTGGTTTTTTTTCTGTTATTAACATGTGATTTGTTTGTTTATTAAAGGAAACATATTGAACTTAATGACCTTTAAATATATTAAACTATGATTTTGCTTTTAAGAAACTGTTTTCCAATTAAGTACATTAGCATCAAAGTGTGGTCTTAATATTTGAGCAAAATTGACAACACTCCTGTGTCAGGTTTATATTTGTGAACAGTTACAATTTTAAGATTTTCCATTATGTTGTGTAATAAATGTTTCAGTTCTTTTTTTAACTGTTTATTTCATTATGTTTTAAAGCAGCTGTCTTGTATAAAATTAATTTCACGGTAAGTTAAATCGTTGAATTAGAAATATCATTTACATAATGCTATACTGTTTTGGTTTAATTTCACCACTAACATCATTTGCAAGGAGGTTATTGTAAAGGTCATTGAATATATGAAAATGTAAGTGATGTTATTGTTAGTTATAAAACAACTCTAAATGAGTTTTTGATTGAATGAATACATTGTGACAGATTTTTGACATAGGAGAAATCCTTATGGCTCAAGGAAATATTTAAAGTAAATCATAATTGTATAATCCATTTCATTTGGTTATATTCACTTTCTCGTAGGATGATTATGTTTTGATGACAAAAATAATCTCCTGTTCTAACTGGCCACGAGGGGACCAACCTTTATCCAAAGTCTTTGAACTGATAGACACAGTCCGAGATATACACAGACAGAATGACATTGGTCCAGTTATTGTTGTTGATAAGTAAGTTTCATATATATATATATATATATATATATATCTTAGTAGATAATTCCAATGCAGTCTCTGACTTCTATAATTCTAAGAATAAAATACTAATTTTTTATAATTTGAAATATAAAGTTGTTATCATTATTTACAAAGTTTAATTTAAATGTCTTTAGTGCTTTGATATACTAATGTTTTTTGTCATATATTTATTATATGAAAAATATTGAGAAAACGGATTTGTAGATGATAAACTATTATTTAAAAAAAATACCAATGTTAAATAAATATGGATAATTTTTGAATGCTATATGTACATTTCAAAAAGTAACCTCTCATCAAAAGCGTTAGAACCACAAAATAGGAAGTCCAAGATCCAAACATAGCAAAAATAAGAACTCCAATACAAACAAATCAAAAAAAGGGAAGACAAATCTGATGGCAGGGACAACTACCAAGTGCAACAATTTTTTAGGCCTTTCCATATTTTCAGCGCTTTAGAATTTTTACAAATGAAGCAAATTTAATTCACAAATGATTCAAGAATATGGTAGCACTTTGTTGTTCATCCTGGATAGATTGATGAAATTAATTGATGGACAACTTATTCTTTGCAAGAATAGGCAGACATTTGCTAATTTGATAGAAATGAAGTATTTCATCATTCGTAATGGTTTTTTTTTACAGATATGGTGGTATTACAGGTTGTAAGTTCTGTGCTCTGTGGTCTTCACTGGATCAGTTACAGCATGATAAAACTATAGACATTTATCACTTATGTAAATTGTATCATCAGAAACGACCTGGTGTAATAGGGAAAATGGTAAGAATTGCTTGTACAAATAAGTTCTAATTTCCTTCTTGTTTTGTTCCTCACTGGCATTTTTTCAACTATACATTAGACTGTTGAGCTACCATGTTTAATTTGGTTGTATTTGTGAAGTTTGAATGAAAATAAAGGTATAATTTTATAAAAGATCATATGCAATAACATGTTTATTTTAAAGAATAAATATGGAATATTTGCCAAAAAGTTACGATCCAGATCTTACTACATTTAACAAATATTCAAAAGCCAAATTTAGCTGCATGTGAAGTGCTTTTTGGGATACATTGTCATCAGATGTGCTAGGTGCCAATAGAATAAGGGGGATATGATGACCAGTCAAAGTTTATGAATTTCTAGTTACATACATGTATATGGACTAAATAAAAATAGACATATTTAGCCAGAGTTAAATACATAGAATGCTGAGACCAGTTTTTTTTTTTTTTTTTTTTTTTTTTAGAAATCTTATTTCTTACTGATATTTGAAGTTTGTGAAAAAAAGATCATCATGTGAGAAGTATTTTTTTAACAAGTGTTTTTTTATATATTTGCAGGAGGACTTTTTATTCTTATATAGTGCTGTAGATAGTTTCTGTAACGATCAAAATGAAAAAGACTCGGCTCTTGCATCAAATCATTTAATTTTACGATCCTCAAAGAGAAATGGAACTATGCCAAGAAGTCCATCAGTGCAAACTAAAGTTCCACGAAGTCCATCATTGCCAAACCATACCAGCTCAAACAAGGCAGAAACAAATGTGTGACACAGCTAAAAACCAGAAAAAAAATAACCAAAGACGAGAGATTTCCAGGTTCATTTATGTGTTCAGTGTTTGGGTATCTTCTCCACAGTGATATGAATAAATGTAAACAAGAAAATTAAGTGCTATAAATTTGTATCCAAGTAGAGTTTGTAGAACTATCAATATGTTGTATTTGTCAATAGTGTAGTTTAGATAAAATGGCATTTATTTATAAAAACTGTTTTGAGAAAATGTGTGCACAGAAGATCATGTTGTATCTTGATGCAAAATTGTCAAAGTCTGCAAATTTGTAATTTCCTTAAGATTATTTTTTAATTTGCATTGCGAAATTTTGCAAATTTTTAGTTGTACCTGGAAGTAAATACATATCATTACTTCGCACAAGACATTTCATTGAAAAACAACTGCTGAAATCATTCAAACAATAATGTTATTAAAATCTGTGTCTCTTGTTGAAATGATATTCATCTTCTCTTTTTGTCCTATTCATCCTGTTATATACCTCAATCAGATGTAAAATTTGAAGAAGTGACATTCCAGTTTATCGGCTTAGCACTTCCTTCATTACATCATTTGTTTCTTGATGTGGATCAGTATGTGCCACCCTACTTATGAGTAGTAATAGGTATTAGTAATTCAAGCTCAAAAGAGATTTAAGGGAATGCCTAGGTGTTTATTTGATACTGTTCTTTACATAACCACTCAGATTGGTTGGTTCTGCATGCTCCATTTCAACTTGAAATTCACATAGTTTTTACAAATTGTCAAAGTTTGGGGTTTAAGAATTATATAATGATGAAAATTTGTTCAGGCACTTACAAATTGAATGTTATTTTTTCTTCTATAAATGTAAAAGAAATTACCTACTGATAACTTATATACGTAAAAGGAATGGCAATGGCTATGGGAGTATTTGAGTATTGGTTGAAGGTATAGTACAAATTTGTACTGGAATACTAGATTAATAAAATGTATGTGTATTTTCCTTAATAAGATAATACTTAACCAAGTAATGAACTTCCTTATGAAATGTCGATCAAATAATCTAAATAAGATAAAAATTAATTAGCTCATGTTGAACCCCACCTCATTGACTAGGATTCACTGCAATTGTTTTAAAAGTTTCAACCATTAAGCTTAACTTAAAGCAGATAATTATAAAAATTAAGTTTTTAAGTATTTAATGACAGGCTAATACTATATTAAAGCTGGTGTGGCAGTTGTCCAGTTTTGTTAAGAAATAGTTGTAAAATGGTTTTGTATGTTAAAATGTTTTTGGGAAAACCCAAAATGTCAGATTACTTGAGTACTCACTAGTATTAGAGTTGAAATTATGTCATCCCTAATATATATATTCTTTTAATATGGAGTTGTAAGGTTTGGAAAAAGGCAGAGGACAAATCAAAGTTCAGTCGGGCATACATAATATTTTCTTCGATCTCCTATTAATATGAAAGAAAAAATCTATTTTGCTAGCTTTTAATGCCTATTTTCTGGGGTTTTTAATTGTTTAAAATGTGCACTTGGGATTAAACTGTCATTGTGTTAAATAGCTTTCCTATCTTTGTTGTATGAGAATACAATTTTTATGGGCATTTGATCCCTTTTACCACTACAAATGTGATAGATATTTGATGTAAGCCTTTATATGAGTAAAGCATTCAATGTTTTTATGTTGTCCATTTATTTGTTGTCCTTTTGTATTTCTTTTTTATCTTGTTATTATATGTTATTTTATATGTATAAATATTGTTTCCGTTTGCATGTGTTTATATACGTATTTTATACTCCATTTTATTCTGTAAATATAAAATCTCCATTCTTTACAAACAATGTTGATTTCATTTTAATTTGCTGGGCATAATTCTATTTTTTCTGGTTGTAAAATAAATCTTGCTTTGAATTTTTTAAACATCAAGAACCCTTTGAGCTTGCATTTCTTTACATTAAAAGTATTTTTGCTCAGCTTATTGATGATATAAGTAATTTTTTTATGTTTTCCTTCTCATCTTTGTAATTTACTTGAAAGAATGTACAATAAAGCTTTGTATATTATGAGCAGCTAATTGAATATTTCTTGCCATACCTAGTTGTATATTTATATTTCATATAAACAGCCCTCGTGGTGCTAACATGTTAACAAGGATGTATATTTCATTTGGTATGAACATTTTTATATATTTTCACTGTTGTTATTTTGATTTCATTGCCGTTAGTCATGTTCATTTTCCATAAAACAAAGAAATATAAAGAAAATAATGCAGTTTTAATTATAGTTTTGATCCACATGTACATGTATTTCATAAAATGCTTTCTCCACACAGTGTCTTTGTGACAAAATTCTTGAAATAATGTTAAACCTATATTATCAGACCTATCATGGTTGAAACTAAATACTTAAACAATAACCAATAATCAGACATATTTGTTGTTTTATAGTCTGGTGAGTCCACAACCAAATTTTCAAAATTTTGGTGAGTCCAACCACAGAAAAATATAGTAAACTTCAAATTTTCACGAGTCCCATAAATTTGTACATTTGGAATGAATTTTCTTAAGCTTTTGATGTAGTGTAAGACTGATATACTGGTATCATTGCTCTTTGTCATGTTGTGTCCTTAAAATACATTAAGTAATTTGAGAAAAATAGTCAAAATTTTCCAAAATTTCTCTCAAAACCTTTAAATTGAAAAAGAAGATGTGTTTTATGTGGGTTGTTGAAGACTTATGATGGCAATGTCACCTACCAATTCTGTATATAAGTAATTGTTTGTTGATGAAATTTGTGTTCAATGTTGTTTTGAGAAATCCCCATTTGAAATAGGATAATACCCTTTTAAAGTTAATGCAATATTCAATTAAAAATGTAACACCACTGATTATATCTGGAATAGCGGAATATAATTGTGATATTTGTGCTTGGTCCCAAGAATCTAACAAAAATTGCACAAAATATTTTGTTTCATTTCTTGAATTCTTTTTTAATGGCACATTTTTGATATTACTCTTTCTGATAATTGTCTGACAGATATTTTTTCAAATACATTGTACCTCATACATCATTTTGTTTTTGACAATCAGTGTTTTATTTTAGAATTAGCTGAAAATTGCTAGTTCTTTTTATAGATTTGCTTGTTTTTGGTTTCATTTTCCATATCAGTTGCTTATAAATGGCAGGTTGATTTTTTGTATTTTAAGTATTTTTGTTCACACTAAACCAATAATTCAGCTGGAATAAGAAAGGTTGTATGCAGCTTTTGCTTCATAGGAAGTAATTTTATTTAATAATGCCAAAAAGTTAAGTCGGACATTGGCCTGTTGTTATAGATAATAATTTTAGGTTATAAATTGTCTTTTTTTCACACATGATTCTTTTTCAGTTGTATTAAAATGATTTGTACATTTTAAAGTAAATTAAAGAGTTGTAGATGGAAAAGAACAAAACTACATGACATTGCAATTTATCATTTGAACCATGTTAGAATTTAATAAGAAATGTTTTTCCAACACTGCATTTCAGGCTTCAAACCAGGTATAAAATATGTGGTTCAGGAGATATAAATATAATATAAGGCCACATTAAGAAATATCAACTTTTACAAAATTTGTTATATTATGGAATGGCATTGCCATTTCCTTTGTGTGCATTGGGATCTGTGGACAGGTTGGTTTCCACCCAATATTCTTTAATATTTTAGGTCTTTGGTTTTTGGTACTTGATAAAGGTTGGTATTGATTTTGGGTGATCTGACCCTACCCATTTTTGTTGAAAAGTCTAAAGGGATCTTTTCTTATATTTTAATGCAATATACAAAAAGTAGACATGGTATGATTGTCCATGATATAAATCATATACAGTCAATCACCGACATCTAGAGACAAATCAGAGTAAAGTAGATATCTTAACAAAAGGTTTCTGAGTTGTCAGTCTTCTGGTTTAAATGGTATACAGTTTTCTATCTCTCATTTTATAGTGTGGAAAACTGAAAACACTTTGTAAATGCAATTGTTGCCCACATACTTCACAGAAACAAGTACATGCCCAAATTTAAGCTTTTTATAAAATCACTTTTTCTGGTTATAGTAATTATGGAAATTAAAGAACCCAAAGTGTGTTGACTTTTATAGTAACTGTACATGTAAATCTCAACCAGCAGGTTAAGTGTGAAAGAAAAATCTCTGAACCAGAAAAAGATGAGAAAAAAAATCTAGCTTAAACTAGATTTTTCTATCTCATCTTTTTCTGGTATTGTAGGATGTGAGAAAAAACTTCTATCATATACCATATATAGAAGTACCTGTTGTTTTCTTCTGGCTAATATAGCTCAAGACATATATCTAGTCAGTTTGTAGAATAGTTGTATAAAAGTAGATATTAGAATTTATAAGCTTTGTTTAAATAAAGTTTGTGTCAAAATGGATGCCATGCAATAAATGTGCTACTTTATTTTTGTGACTCAGCTCAGCTGATTATAAATAATTATTGTTGTGTGATGTCTATGAATTCCCACAATGAACATGCCTCATGATACTGTGCTGTTGATTTTTTAGATCATTTTGCATTAGAAAGATTTATAATGTCAGATTTGTCAAATGATTGGCATTATGATTAAAACATGTAAACATTTTGCTTTCTAGTTCCAATATGAGATTAATTGTTTTAACTGCTTCCCCAATACCAGCTTTTGCAATTAAGGTTTATAGTATGTGCCCACTTTTCACAGGTTGTAAGCAGATTTTGGGAGACAACGTTCAACGTGCTTTTATAAAATAATCATATTTTGTCCAAAGGAAAATCTGGGCTGATAAAAGATATATTATGCATCAATACTGTGCAACAAACACAAGTTTTCATGCTTTATTATTTCCCACAAATGATTTAATTTTATTTAGAAATTCCAAAAAACAATGTGCCCCTTTTTATGGTAATTTAGTTTCAGAAGACTACAATATTTGCATAAATTGAATGAAAATTTTGTCTGATATGCATGTACAAAATAAAACTAAGATTGAAGAGACTTTAAAGCATTGAAAAATTGTTTTTGCCTTTAATTTATACAAGACATGCTCAACAAATCATTGGTTTTAGTTTTGGCTCAGTAACTGGACCCAATTTAATGGCATATGTATACAGACATTTTTTAATAGTGAACTGCAACATTATGATATTTATAAATGATCTCTGTAGTTCTACAATTTATGCATTTTATATTAAATTTTAACCAAGTAAGCAGACAACTTTTTGGGAAAATATTCAAACATATTTTGCAGCAATATTTATGACCAATTTTTATAGAAGTCTTTTATTTTGAAAATTTGAAAAAATATAAACAACAAAATAATATGTAGGAATTGGCTTTACTAGCATGAAATGCATAATAATATTATTCTCTTACTTTGCTTTAAACTGTTAAACCATTAACAGATATTTATTTTATATGTACTGTATATGTTAATGTAATATTAGTCTACATTTGTGACAGTTGAATGGTTGTGTTTTTGTAAATATTGTCAATTTGTTGTGCTGCACAGGATGGAAACTGTGACGAATCTTTTTATATACAATTGATTTATAATTTTGTCAATACAAGCTTTTGTACCAAATGAGTTTTAATAACAATTATTTTACATGTCTTGTTTATGTATTTGATGCGATATAGTTATTGAAACTTAATAGTCATTTGTGTAAGTTAATACAAGCTCTTCATGGGGGATTGCTGTGAAAGGGTCATTCAGTCAAAGAGTAAACCATTTTCATTGTAAGACTAATGTCATTTCTATTTATTTTGTTTCTGTGTACTATTGTTTATCATGTTCAATGTTCTTCTTTCATCCAGCAGGTGTATTTCTTGAAGTTGGAAGAAGATTGTGTTATTAAAATTAACTCCTTCAATATGGAAAGATTGATAAGAGTTTCTTCAGTATAGAAAGACTGATAAGATAAAACTGTACTCAAAACGTTTTCTTGTTGGCAACCCATATTTATGTAATTTATTAAAAACATTAAATAATTTCTGTTTATTATTTACTGATTGGGAAATTTGAAATTTAAAATGTGATTTTTTTTTTATCCAGATAACATCCAGTCTGTTTTTGCAAAGAAAAGAATGTTATGAAAAATGTGTTAGCCTGGCAAATATTTTTTGTGTTAACATAATCTAGCAGTTATGTTGGTTAACATTATAAGCCTTTTAATTGGTAAAAATGCAACTGTGCCAAGAAAAGTGGAATCACCAATATTTGTTTTGAAATTCATTCATTATACATTGTTTCACATCTATATTTTCAGTTTAATGAAATGAAATGTCATTATTCATATCATTTGTTGCATTTGTAAACAAAACAATTTATTCCATTATCCACTGTACTATTTTTACACTAACAGTGGCTGTATCACATGCTGTCTTTCTACCCTAGCTTGAATAAACCATATTTCAATATAGTTTTGTCTACTATTTGTAAATGAAAAAGCATTTCAAGTTTAATTTTCCTGTATTAGGAATTCACTTACTGGTAAGATGGGAGCATTGGCAATTACTCTAAGGCTTCCAAGTAATCAACAATATTTTCATGGTTTGGATGTGTTGGGTATATTTGAATATTTAACTATGATGCAGGCAATGTATTCTTTCTTATTTTTATTCTTTTCAAGATGGATTTGGCATTGCTAGTTTGATGATTTTCCAGGCTTATGGTTTGTTTGGGTTTTCTTTCAATTTGCCCCAGCAACTTAGTAGACTGGCAATATCTCAAAGACTTTCAAACAACAATATTTTCATGTTTTGGGTATGTTAAGGTGGGTTTTGTTTCCCAACCCTCAACCAATATTTGATGGAGTTGTCAAACGTGATGAGTGAGGTGTTTACATTGTCAAACTCGAGTTGAAAACAGGTGCACTGCAAAAGTCTGAAGGAATGTGAGCAAGTTTGATGAGAAGAGTTTGATCGTGTAAACGCACCTTTAGATATAAATGAATTTGTAATTTTGATGTAAGCAATATATTCTTTATTGATGTTATTTAAGGTGGATTTGGTATTGCTCTTTCATTGATGTCCAGGCCCATTGTTTGTTTTGGTTTTCTTGCACTTTGCCCACAGCAACTTTGTAGACTGTGTCAAATTATCATATCAAACATAAAAATTCCATAAATATTCCTAACATTTTTTGATGGAGGTTGTTCTAGTCACAGAAGGGGTTTCAAAAGTATTGCACATAGAGCACTAATATCTTTTCACTGTTCTCTAATGTTTTATCATAGATTTTCTATGAGAAGATGTAAAAGCAACACTGCCTTTTCATTCAATCAAGGAATTTTTTAGGAAGTGGACAAAATATGAGAGGTCTGAGAGGATTCCATGAAATTAACCAAAGTTGTAATTGCCAGATAATTTAATCTAAAACTCCATGCAACTGTTATTTATCTGCTGATTCAATTTTACTATGTTTGCTAAGATACAAACCAAAGTTAAAATTTCTATATTTCTAAATTAGTTTAAAGACTCCTTATGACTACAGTTGATCCTATTTTTCTGTAAGTGTATAGTTGCCAAGTACTTTTTTCATAAAATATTTAGTCTGGGAAATGTCCAGGAAATTAACTGAAGTTGGACTTAATATATTCTTTAATCTGGAAATGCCTTAAATTTTCAATTTATCTTCTTATTATATCTGTGAACATTTGCCGATACTTTTTCATTGGTTAACAAATCTAAAAGACTTGTAGGAAATTCAAATTTCCATATTTATAATTGTAAGACTCCATGTAGTTGCAATTAATCTTCTGATTCCATTTTGTATTGTTGCTAGACACTTACAAAAGGTACCAGGTCTGAGAAACCTTCAGGAAATTTACCAAAATTAAAGTTCAATATTTCCAAATATTAAGATTGCTCAAGATTGCATTCATCAACTGATTCTGTTAGTGTATTGGTGCAATTACAAGAGTGTTCCAGGAAATTACAAATTTGGAACCGCCATATTTGATATCCTAAAAATCCATATGGTTGTAATTTATCTTTCAGATTCTATTTATAAATGGTTGCTAAGTACTTTTCCAAGTCCACTGTAGAATACGCATTTGAGAGATCATAAGTGGAAACTCCAAAGAGAAGACAAATTTGAAACAAACTAAAAGATAAAACGAAAACAAAAAGAACAAAAGCTTAGAATCCAAGAACTCCTTTTCAAAATAGGAGTGGGATCAGGTGCTCTAGAAGGGTAAACATCCCCTGTCTTTCTCTCAACACCCGTCATGGAATCCTTAAACTCTTATCGGGGTTAACGTCAATCCGAGAAAAGGTCAACTTATTTTTGTATTACCAGTAATGGGTCCATAACTAGTCGAGATACACTGATACTATACAAAAGATGATAGGTCTGGGAGAGGTCCTAGAAATTTACCAAAGTTGGAATTGCCATATCTTTAAACCTTAAAACTGTACATTTGCAGTGATCTATCTTTCGATTTTTTCGTATTGTTGCTAGGTAACTTTCCAAAATGTATATAACAGGTCTGAGAATCTTCAAGGAAATTTACCAAAGTAGTAATTGCTATTCGTACATCTTAGGCAACCAGGATTGTTTCTGAGAAAACAAAAATTTTGACATTTCTTTAAAAAAAATTTTATATTTAAAACAACTATGATCCTACATATGCCTCAGTAGCATGGGAACTAGCATCTTTATGACCAGTTTCATTTGCATGTCATGTATAATCTAGTTCCTGAGAGAAAAACCGATTTTTATACGACCGCAAAAATTTGCGGTCGTATTCTGGTATGATGCTGTTGTCGTCGTCGTCGGCGTCGTCGTCGGCGGCGTCGGCGTCAGTAGACAGGTTGGTTTCCGCACGATAACTTTTGTTATAAGTAACCAATCCTTTTAATATTTTGGGACATTGATAATTGGTTGGAAATAAAGGTTGGTATTGAATTTGGGGGATCTAGCCCCACCCGTTTTTTAGGGAGGGGCCATAAGGGGTTTTTCTCTTATTTGAATGCAAGTTCTCT
>JAULBM010015858.1:0-11521 GCA_032357055.1 Geukensia granosissima | reverse complement strand
GGACGACGGACGGACGGACGACGGACGCCAAGTGATGACAAAAGCTCACATGGCCTTTGGCCAGGTGAGCTAAAAATGAATTTAAGTTTTAATTTGTGATATGGTGATAAACTGAAAAACTAAATTCCCTACCTACCATGCAATTTTTCAGAAATCAATTGTCTGAGAACCAGAGGAATCGTTTTACATAGCAATGCAGGTTTTGCACTGTTCAAGTTTTATCACAATTCCCCTTTGGGGTTCCATTTATGTATATAAAACTGCTAATACTTTTTTTTTTAGAAGTGTAATGAGTGCATTATGTTGCTATTTGTACATGTGTTGCTGATATTTGTCAGACAAATTAACTGCTTTGGATGAGCCTTCATCAGAAAGACTCAAGACCAAAAATATCTAAATTCAATGCAGGTAAGAGCACAAAAATAGGTCTAAACAGGTCAGTCAAAATAATAATGGTGATGTGTATGGTGTTCTTTTATATTTCATATATAATCTGACCATCTCTCTTCTATGTCTTTCACTTGTTGACAAAAAATGAAAAAACATTTTTTAATAATAGCAAGCACTTTCTCGTGACCATTCAAAGAATTCTAAGTAACATCCTATCAATAAGGTACTGTAAATAAATAACTTTTTGGACAAAAAGGCAAAGGACAGTATTTGTTTGTACCTTGAATATATAAAAAAGTACATATTTGTATATTTCTTACAACATAAACCTACCATTATTTTTCTCTTTTCTGGTTTAGTTGTAAATTCCCAGCTATGATTTCTCCTCTTTGTTTCTGTTTTTTTCTTTCCTTTCTCTTTGGGGGTTGTCTTTGTTGATGACATTCTTCTAGGAATACTAACTGATTCAACACTGGTCTGTCTAGATAGTGATGACACCCGCATCCTCTTTGGATAAGTCTTATAAAACTCATTTTCCTTAACAGGCTCAATACTTTTACTCTGGTTGAAATCAATACTTTTACTCCAGTTGAAATTTTTACTCGTAGTATGCTGTGTAGTTTTCTTTGTTAAATCTGACTTTAAATCGTCAGTAAACACTTCATCGGAACACTTTCGTTTTGTGGTTTTCTTGTTCTCAAAAGATTGTTCATTATCTGTACTTTTCCTTTTTGCCTGCCTTATGATCTCCAAAGGTGGTTCCTTATTTGTGCTCTTTCGTTTTGCTGCCTTTTTATTCTCAGTAGCATCATTTATGATTTTCTTTTTCGCTGACCCTTTGTTTTCAGAAGGACTCTCCTTTGCAGAGAATTTTTGTTTCTTTTTCTCAGATTCAATCTCCTCAGACAATTTACCTTTCTTCTTTTGCTTGGCTGTGTCAACACTCTTCTTTATTAAGTAATCGTGACATTTTTTGTCTAAGTTTTCAGAGGATTTACTTAATATTCTTTTTCTCACTGTACTTTCACCATCTGAAGATGATTTGTTAACATTTTTCTTTTTACTGAATGTATTTTTATCACTGCTATCTTCATTTTTATCCAAATATTTCTTTAATTCTACCTTTTTCTTTATCATTTTAGGAGTTATTTCCTTGCTATCTTTTTCTTTTTTACCTTTCTTGCTTTTATTTTCCTTATCTAATATCTTGCCTTTATTTAAGGTTTTATCTTTAATTTTGTCCACTTTATCTTTTGAATCAGAAACTTTCTTTTTCTTTTTTGGAGGTGCTATTAACATATCACCTAAACTTAGCGGTGGTACACCACCAACAACATCAATTTCAGGGTCTAAATCGTCACGTCCACCAGATGTACAATGATGACAAGACAGATGACTTGTGGATACACCTCCAACCACATCTATTTCACGCTCAGCCTCGTCCCTGACAGGAGTTCGAGAGGGGTCATCACGAACAGGTGTGTATGAAGGTGGCATACTATGGTGGCAGGTGTCATGATGCAGTGGTGATGCTGTAGGTGTGTAGTAGTAACATGTTGGACAGCCTGAAATGATATTTACAAGTTTTCTTAAAGTATAAAGCTGGCAATTTTTCACAAATATTGATCCAAGTTTTTCTATGTGTTATTAATACATTATTTTGTTTGTTTTCTCAGTTCTTGATTGAATCAACCTATATATATAGTTTAGCAAACCCTGTATTATACAGACTTCTAAACTGCATTTACACTTACCTTACTGGACATAATCTAGTCCTGGCCTTTAAGTATATAGTAATGTGAGGTATAGGAAATTCATGGAATTAATGTATAGAGTGACTTGTGGTGGGATTTATTTCAAGAATTAATGTGGATGTCATTTTTGGTTGATAACACAGATAGCATCAATCTACTTCAGGATATCTATACTCTTTGTCAAACTTTTCTGGAGTGCGATTTTCGGGCTCAATATAATTATATATTTCATTTCAGCCTTTGCATTTATTTTAAATAAAAAGAAAGAATTACCCAATGGTTAACAGTTCAGGAATATCTGTGAAAAATTAGTTTAATATACTATTATCTGCTCCTGAATTTCTCTACGGGGATTTAACGTTGAGGGTTGGCCATCTTTGTTTTTGGTGGGAGCGCTAATGTTTGGCTTAGATAAGTAATTTGAAAAACCGGCTCTTTTATAAGTCAGACCCCAGCTTGCGATACATATCAGAAGAATTTAATTTAAAATTCCATCAAGGGTCACCATTATGCATTTTTTTGCAGGTTATTTAATCCTAGTTAAATTAGTTAATAATTAAGCAGCTACTCCCTGTCTTGCACTAGGGCTTGCAAAGGCCCACTTCCGGCAAAGAAATGGCTAATTCAATAATGTAAAATCCCTATAGAGAATTAGAAACTCTTCTTTTATATCAATATGGTAGACTTTTAACCAAAAATGAATTTTTCTTTGACAGACCTATAGTCCAAAAGATACTGTAGATACTATACTACAAAGCTATACATGTATATGCTTTGACTTCAGCGAAAGTAATAAACTACATTGTAGAATACCATATAGAAGGAAATTTTCATGAGGTTCTAATTTTCACTTATTTGTGACCTTTATAGAGTCATGAAAAATAAGACTCACTAAAACAATGAGAACAGAGTTAATTAAATAGTACAATAAAAAACTTGCTTATGTTTTCCAGTGTTCCAGCTAGAATTTAAGGGCAGAGGGGTGCAACTTCACAAAAAGGGCACTTTAGCACGATTTTAAATCTGATAAGGGCACAACTGAAATTGATAAAATAGATAAAATACCAAATATATTACTATTTTAGGTTCTATTAGGCCTAAATAGCCTGTCTGTCATATTCTAAGACAAGTTTAATTCCCATAAAGTCTTTATTCTCATTAGAAATTAGCTGTTATACATGATTTTGTATCCCAAAAATACAAAGGGCAGAGGGGAGCACCTAAAGGGCAGAGGGGAGCACCAAAAAGGCAGAGGGGAGCTGCACCCTCTATTTTGGGCTAGCTGGAACACTGTTTTCTATCCTTTTTATGAGAAAATCATAAAATATTTGTCATGCAACAATAACCTGCTATATGCTTATCTGGCACCATGTATAAGGTTAAGAAACTTTCATTTATGTACATGTACATGTATCTTCATAACTATTATACATGTCTTCATGCTAAGTTTCATGCAGTCTGTTTTAAACTTTATGTGTTTGCAATACTATTAAACTTCCTTAAAATTCTTATCCGCTTTAAAACTTTGATTTAAACTTACCACAATGAGGTAGTGTGTTATGACTTTGGTACTGAATTGGATAACCTGCTCCAAATGGATGATGATACTGCATCATGGGTACGCTGCCTATAGCAAAAGTCTGACAAGGACCAACAAGACCTCCAATAAAACTGCTCCCCTGTCCTAGTGGTCCCTGTGTATTGTAAAGGCCTCCGTTCTGTGAACAATGAACACATGACCCTGGAAGATTCTGCACCATACTATAGCCGTGAGAACTATATGTTCCACTTTCTACATGTCCCCTGTTACATGTATATTGCATATTCCCGTCCATGTAGTTATTTTTGTCTTCATGTCTGTATGGACTATCCCCATCACTCTTCCATGATCCTGTCTGACAGTTTGCACACTGTTTACAACTTGTAATTTTAGATTGATCCATAAGATCGTCTTTAGGATTCTTTATTTCATGAAAAGCATGAGTTCTTGCTGACCTCATTAGTTCATCATTTTTCCTTCTTGGTTTTTTTATCTTTTCTTTATTTTGGTCCATTTCCACTTTCTTTCCTTTTGAATTTGTTTCTGTTTTTGACTTTGTATTCTTTTTCTTTTCACTTTTATTTTCAACAGATGTCTTTTTGCCTTTCTTCATTTCAGACGAAGATTCTTTGTCCTTCAACTTCTTAATTTTTGTAGACACAGACGATTTTGAAGTCGATTTTGTATCCTTACAAGGCTTTGTGTTTTTTGTTGGTGATTTTGGTGGAGATTTTGCAGTTGACACTTTGTAGGGGGATTTTGGAAGAGACTTTGCAGCTGATACTTTGGTTGATGATTTTGGTGGTGTTAATAACATATCAGAAGATGATTTAGTAGGTGAATTTGGTGCTGAAATTTTCTTGCCAGAATCTTTTGGAGGTGAATCTAGAGAAAGATTGGCTAGTGATTTTTCTATTTGTGAAATCTTTTTTGGTGATGTTTTTTCTTTCTTAATGTTGACTTTCTTGCCAGTTTCATTTATATCTGTAGATCCTTTAGACTTTTTCAGCAAGGTTTTAACCTTTGCTTCCAATATTAGTTTTGCTTTTGATAAACTTTTACCAGATATAAGTTTTTTGCATGTTACTGTGTTGTCAGCTGGTTTTTGAGATTTGGGAGGTGATTCCTCCTTACCAAATAATATGTTAACCATTGCTAGAGCATTCAGACTAGCCACACGTTTAATTCTACGACAAGGATGACGTATCATTTCAATTTTCTTAACAGGTTTTTTGTGTTTAACATTTGCCAATTTGGAAAGGTTACTGGCTTCATCTGATGTAACATTTTTCGAAACCCTCTTTCCAAGAAAAACAACAGGTTGCTTATTTCCAATGACATTTGAAAAATCACTTTTTTCAAAATGAAAAACTGGAGGTTTCAGTAACTCTGAATTGAATTTTTCCAAGTTTTCTAATCTTTCTTGATTTGATGTCACAAATTTCTCATCATTGACAATCTTGTGTGATTCTTCTTTTACAGTTTGATCTACAGTATCTATAGATAATATATCAACTTCACAGTCTTCATCTGAACACACAAAGTCAGAACTATTTTTATCACCTGATAAAACCACAGCTTTTAAATCTTGAACTTCATCATTTACAGATCCAGCTGAAAAAACCACAGCCTTTAAATCTTGAACTTCATCATTTTCAGATCCAGCTGATTTTAAAGTTTCAAATTTTGTGTCATGTCCTTTTTCAGAATAATTATCACTGTTTTCCCTTTTCACATTATTTTCCCCATTGTCTAAATTTACAGTAACATCAGTTTCTATTTTTTGTAATTTTTGTTTATGTTCTGTAAAATCTGACAATTTTTCCACTTGTATTTTATCACATACTTGTATTGAACACTTTTCAACCTCTTCTTTAACAGTGATAGATGATTCTTTATGTTCTGCTGACTTCAAAAATTTCAGATTTTCAACCAAAGCATCAAGTTTTAAGCGACGAGCTTGTGCAGTTTGATGTTTTTTATTATAACCTTGTGTAGCCTGAGATTTATTTGGACTGTCACTTTTACCACATGTTGGCTTACCAACACTTTCTCCAGTCTCTAACTTTAAAGCACTTAAAGAACATGAATTTGTTACCAATTCTGTATTCTCAACCTTTTTATTGTCTGCATGAGAAGACCATTCTGTGTTCTTTAAAGACTGGTGTGTCCGAAATGATTTATTATTAAAATCCTTTGTTGATATATCTATGTTCTCAGTGTTACATATATCTTGTTTCTGTATACAGCTAGTATCTGTCACATTGGAAGATTTTGTAATATTACTGAAGCTGACAGAGTCTGTAGCCTCACTGTCGTCATTTATTGCACAATAGTCAAAGCCAACTGAGCTACTGTCCTCCTCAGTCGGAACACTTGAACACACATTCAGCTGATTTTTCTCTGAATCAACTGAGCTACTGTCCTCCTCAGTCGGAACACTTGAACACACATTCAGCTGATTGTTCTCTGAATCAACTGAGCTACTGTCCTCCTCAGTCGGAACACTTGAACACACATTCAGCTGATTTTTCTCTGAATCAATGGCTTTGAAAATAGTGTCACATGCAGATTTAATGCAAGCACCTTGAGTTGTATAATTAATTGGTTGTGTAGAATTACGTAGTTTACCACCTTTAATCTGGTCACACTCAGGAGAACAGTTCTTATTCTGATTACGTTCTTTCACAGATAAAGTTTTTGTGTCTGTACCAGGGGCCGGAGTTATCAACCCTTTCACTGCTTCAAAGTCTGTATTGTTTTGTTTATGTAAATTTTTGTTTGGGGGATTTATATCTGAACAACCTTGTACTGTTACATTGGTGCATTTGTTGCCATCACTGTATACTGATAAAGCCTCTTGGCAGTTGGAATCATTGAGTTTCTCTGAAACTCCTGTGGAATTTATGTTGTAATCTAAATCTCTTGAAATGGGTGGCAAATCTGAATCATTGTGTACATTTTCTGTGGATTGAAAGGTTGTGTCACTGTGTACTATTACATCTCCTTCTGTGGAGTGGAAGGCTTTTTCACTATGTACAGTTGAATTCACTGCTGTAGATTGGAAGTTCTTTTCACAGTGTACATTTGAATTCCCTTCTGCAGATTGGAAGTTGTTTTCACTGTGTTCAGTTGAATTCACTGCTGTAGATTGGAAGTTTTTTTCACTGTGTGCATTTGAATTACCTTCTTCAGGTTGGAAAATGTTTTCACTGTGTACAGTTGAATTCACTCCAGTAGAAAGACAGTTCTTTTCACTAAGTACAGCTGAATTCCCATATGTAGATTGGAATTTATTTTCACTGTGTACAGTTGAATTTACTCCTGTAAATTGGAAGTTATTTTCACTGTGTATTGTTGAATTTACCCCTGTAGATTGGAAGTTATTTTCACTGTGTACAGTTGAATTCCCTTCTGTGGGCTGAAGGTTATTTTCACTATGTTTAGTTAAATTGCCTTCTATGGATTTTACATTAAAATCTAGATTGTCGCTATCACTATGTACAGTTAAGTTCACTGGTTTCAAGCTTGAATCATCCTGTACAATTATATCTGAATTTAAGTCTGTAATATTGTCAGTGGTTAAATTTCCTTTGGCTGATTTTAATTCTGAACCACTGCTGACCTCAGAAGTGTTTAAGATGTTATCATTGTGCACTAATTGTTCTTCAATTGTATTCAATTTCCTTGATTCATTTTCTGTACACAGTGTAAAATTTTCTTGCTCCCTTTCTGTAATATTATGCTGGGTGTTTCCTGGTTCCCTGTTTCTGTTATCTTGGATTGTATGTTCTGTGGACTTGGTTATGTGGTTCAAAGTTTCTTCATCATTTTCCTACAACAAAAATAACAGTTATTACAACTTTGATTACTGAAATCATAATCAGCACAGAAATGTTCTGATGATACCAGTTTACCTAATGAATAATGTTACTGGTATAGACATGATAAGACTGCAACTGTTGACAGGAGAAACACTATGATAAGTGTGGAGACAGTAATATATGTACTTACAAAATTGGCTTTTATTGTCACTTTGACCCTTCTGTCTTAAAAAGAGTAAAACAAACAGGAATTCCATCAACATATGATGAAAGCCCTCCGCGAGACAAATTTAATGAAAAAAGGGAACATAGTTCTAAAGTCACCTGCCACTATGGAATAGTGAAACAAGTTGCTAATGTACTTACAAGGAGATTTCTCAATTTATATGTTATTAAGAAGAATAACTATTACAAACAAACTTGACCAGGATTCATCTTCAAACTATTATCCAAATCCAGTAAAATAAATTTCCTTGAACCCTAGCAACAACTGAGCAAGGAAATTTTGTTTTTCTCAGTGATTAAGGGTCATAACTCCTACAAAAATATATGACCAGGGTTCATATTTCAACACATTAAGCTATCAATGAGTTAAAGCTACTGTAAAAATATTATCCAAACCAGATGAGAAATATATTTGTAAGAGTGCAAACAAAGACATTTTGTCAATTTTCTTAGTGATTAACAGGCATAACTACAAAAAAAAATATTTTAAAAGGACACTTTTTCCAATTCCTTGATGTACATGTATCATTAAGTAAAAGCTACTGTATAAATTTTATCAAAATCCAGTAAAAAATTAATTTGCTATAGGTCAATTTTCTTATTGGTTATGGGCATTGTTCCTACACAAACATTCAATCAGGACTCGTCTTCAAACTCCCCAACAGTTCATAGAATGAAAAATGCTGTACAAGTATTCTCCAAATCAGATGAGAAATAAATATGCTAGTGAACTTGCAAGACAGGCAGATGGACATCCAACATTAACCTATCCCCTGCAATGTAGTGGAGAACCAAACTAATCAGATCGTAATTGGATAAGAAATTTTGAAAAAAATTAATCTCCTGCAAAATTGAGTTGTTTGGTCTATTTAAATAGTTTTATATAAAAAATGATAAATCTGGAAAAAATGCTTTGGAGAAACATTTGTTCGATTTATATCAATGAATCCTATATAACAAAATCCACTAAAATTGACCAATTTTTTTTTAAAAATTTGATGTATCCTGTTGGCATATATTACTAAAAGTTCTCAATGAGACAATTTTAAACTGATGTGCTTTGTGAGCGCAGCATGATACAACCTCAGCACGTTGACTTGTGAAAGGTGAACAAATGAACTTTTGGGTAAGTGTGGACACAGTTTTTGTTGGACACAATAATGTGCTGGACACAGAAATATGTTGGACACTGTATAGTGCTGGACAACGTAATATGACTGGATAAAAGATCATTTTGATTCATATTATCCTTAAAACTGGTGTCTCTTATGTTAAAGTTTTCATAAGGAATCATTTTGAAAAATCCCATCAAAATCATATTAAAAATTAAAAAACTTTCGATATGATACGAAATTGAAACCCCCCCACTTTGACCCCATTTAGCTCTAAAACAATAAAATATAGAGAAAATCTCTAGACATACCACTGAAAGCTCTTATTGAGAGGAATCAAATGCAAAAAAAACCCATCAAAATCAGATGAATAATAAAAATTTCATATCTCCTGCAAAATCACATTTTTTAAAATCTTTGATCCCTTTTATACAAAAAAAGTTAAATAATCCAAAAAAAGTTTGGAGTATTTTTTGTTGCAATATTCATAAGGAATCATTTGCAAAAAAACCCAATGTAATAGGATGAGAAATAAAGAGGTTTTAAAAATAAAGGCGTGGTCATTTTTGGAACCCCTTTATCTCATTAACAGTAAGAGGTAGGTAATGATGCTTGCAGCCTTTCTGCCTATTATGTTGGCTTTTTCATGTGAATACAAAGACACATCAAAATTGGACAATAAATGAGAAACTTTCATTTGAAAATTAAAAAAATCCCCTTTTGGACCCTCCTTAAAAAATGGTTGGGGCTAGATCACACAAAATCAATCACAACCTGTATTTTAAATTGGGTATAATTGTGTTAAAATTTTAAATGGATTCAATTCCAAATAATAGAACAAATGTTATTGAACAGAAACCTAACTGTCTACTAACACAGACTGATTCAGACAACATGCCTGTAACATAATAAGACTGCAAAACTTTTTTGGTCATATAAAAATAAAATCTTTTTGGAAACACGAGAAATTTTAAAGATGTTTCTTTTAAATTTTTCTCTTCATGTATCTGGCTAAGAAGTTTTAGACCCAGAGGCTCTCAGGTGCCTGAAATGGCTCCCCTGGCAAAAGTTGGCTATTCTTTGCTAAATTTTGTATGAACATGACATTTTTAATCATACAAGTCACCTAGAAATTCTGATCTGCAAATGATTCACCAATTAAATTAAATATTATTACTGTTTTTTTCAAATCTGTTGATACATGTATTTATATTGTAATGCTTACTGTTCCTGTTAGGTTGTACAACAATTTCACCTTGTATTTTGTATCTATACTCTATGTCAGAGTTTGTTGGAGCGGGTAAAAAGGTTGTGAAAGAAAAACTGTCAACTGTATTCTTATAAAATAGTGCTTAATTTGTAGATTGAAAAAAGTGCAAATAACTTGCAGTAATACTTTTTAGCAATCATGATGTACTTTAAGCTCCGATGAGTTTTTAATTCTCTACGAAGAATTTACAATATAAAATTAGCCATTTGTTTACCGGAAGTGGCTCTTTGCACGCGCTGGCACGAGACCGGAAGTACACATTGTCAACCCTGTGTAATTATAAAGTAATTTAACTAAGATTAACTAAGATTAAATATCCTGCAAAAATGCATAATGGCAAGCCCGAATGGAATTTTAAATTAATTTCTTCTGATATGTATCATGTGTATTGCAAGCGGGGTCCTAATAAAAAAAATATGTGCGCAATTTTTCAAGTTATTTTATCTAGGTCAAACTTAAGCGCTGCCGCCAAAAATAAAGATGGCGAACCCTTAATGTTAAATCCCCGCAGAGAATTTCAGGGGCAGAAAATAGTATGTGAAACTCTTTTGCAGAGTGTAAGTTTTGGACCATTAACCGTGGGTAATTCTTTCTTTGGATTTAGAATAAATACAGAGGCGGAAACGCACATATAATTTTATACAGCCCGAAATTCGCACTCCAGAAAAGCTTGACATAGAGTATAGTTGTTTACTATCGATGTCCAAATTTATGGAGTTGGCAACAACTTATTTGCAAACAAATAATATCAAAAAATATAAAACACAACAGGACGGATAATAAATAAAAATAAATCCTTTAAAAAATTCAACTTAAATCATTCTCGATATAAAAAATCGTACCTCCAAAACAACAACAAATTATCAACACTGATATCCTCATTTTTCTTGTTCCGTCTCAAATAGGATCTCAATAAGAATTTAAAAAGACCGGTATTTTATATCCTACATGAAGTGTTGCACGAGAATATCGTCGTTCAAATTTGGCGCGAATTTATGAAAATCTATTATAATCTGGCTTTAACTGGTACTCACCTCACCAGGGTAGAGTTGTTCAACAACAATTTTATCTCATGGTTAAAATTTGACTTGTAGTTAAATCCTGTACAAATCAACCAAATTCAACATTAAACTAAAATCGGACAATACTATACTATTAATATACGAGACAAAAAGTTTAACGTTTTGCTATATTATACAAATACAAATTCTTTATTATGCAAGTTTTCTAGAATATTTACAATAAAAGATTTAATGTAGCCTCTAGCTCGATCGTTTTCACAGTTACAAATTAACGAAAACTACAATATTCTCTTAATAAATGCATTTAATGGTTACAATAGCTCAATTATGCCGTAATGCTATTTCCATAGGGGGGTCCCCTACTTTGGCATGAATCTAAAAATA
>JAULBM010015847.1:0-11522 GCA_032357055.1 Geukensia granosissima | reverse complement strand
GGACATCAAAATTGATATATGCCCTGTCCAACAGCAAGCTGTAAATGACCCCCAAAATGAAATATGATGATATTCAAATGTAAATAAAACATGAGACAACAGGATATACCAACCTGGAAAAAGTACTTGCTGTTTCTGACAGCAAGTTCAAAATCAAAACACAATTTATAGCAAACCTGGTTCTTTAAAGCTTCGACATCAATCAAGACTAATTTCAGTGAATTTAGTGTTAAAACTACTAATGCAATGTTTGTAAATTCACGGGACTAATTTACAAGATTTCCAGAAAAGTTTAGGTGTGATATTCCCTTTTTATACATTTACTGATTAAAATCTAAAACATTGCTGCGGACATTGGCAAATCGGGCAAGTGGGGTAATATAAACACCGTATGATTGAGCCTGTTGGACATCTCCGTGAAGGTAGGGGAAAATGCCAAATGGGAATGAGAAATCGTTTCTCTTGTCGTGTAATTTAATATAACTTCTGAAACAAACATTTAAATCCAAAAAGAACAACTGCTACTGTCTTTATTAGCTTTATTCAAAGTAAGTTCTCTTGGGTAAATTGTAGTTTTAGAGTTTGGTCATAAACTAAAAAGTAAGTCGGAAAAGTTGGAAAAGGGTACAGCTGGTACCCATTGTAATTCCTACAACCCGTAGATAAACTTTATCGTCAAACTTTATGCAATTTCTAGAAGTTAATGGAATTTATCATATCCTCACATGCCCAGTAAGTATATTGTTTGAAGAAACCTTCTTAGGCCGAGGAAAAAGCCTGATCACTGTTTGAGGAAATGCATTTTATCAGTTTTATCAAATGCCAACCGAATGCGGTTTGAAAACAAAGGTTGATTGATTATTTATTGCCGATCAACTAGCGGCAAATATTAAATGCATATTACAGACCAGAACCAGTTGAGAAACTATCAAAATTACTGAAGTTTATGTGTGGTGGTACACAATAGAGCACCGGCTTTTTGTTGTCACAGAAAATGGAAGAGATGTGTAGGAACGACAAATTATGCCTTTTGTAGTGACATCTGCTGCTTTCTTTTTTTCCAAAAATTTAAAAGAGGATCTCTACTTGGAGAGAGCGTGGAATTCTTCATACACATCAATCACTATGGTTCACGGCCCGACTTTCTCTCTAATGAGTTTGCACCCCTCCCCCCAACGAGAAGGCTCCTTTAACCCCAACCTGAGAATTGGTTAGCTTTTTGGGTCTATTCACAAATGATTCGACTTTTTTATCTGGCCTGTATATTTAGACATCCAAAGTCACAAAACGTATTCAACATATTTTGATAATATAAAACTTCTTTTCCTCTCTTACCCATATAAAAAACCCACTAGAGATGTAATATTATTTTACTATACGATCGTCAACAAGGATTCAGAAATTAACAGCAACTGCCCAGGTTCATGTGACTGTCATACGTTAAATGAGATACATGTAAGCATATAAAAAATTGTAAAAATGGGTCCTGTTGAGAAAATGTATAAATGAGCAATTCAAACCGTGTCTTGCAATTAAGTGTGGCCCTAATTTGCCTAAAATGTACATTTTATGTCTATATTATTAGATCATCATGTGAGTAAAGCTGCAATAAACTTTTTATATACAAACACATACATGTACTTATATAGTTATTGACTGTGTCATTGAATTGCTTCCTGTTAGAGAGAAAAAAATTGTTGGATAATACATGTATGTAGCTTCCCGGTATCTACTTTAAAACAAAACATGTTCATTTTATCATACATCTTAATTGGTATTAATTTCTTTAAAGGTAAGACTGATATTTCATTATTGTAATACTTATGTTCTTGAAAACAAAGTATGGTGGTTGTAATTTCATATGCACAGGTCATGGACACCTATTAAATGTACAACTAGAAGGATATATTTTATCAGGAAGATGAATTTATTTAGTTGAATATTACACTGAAACTAGAGGCTCATGAGGCTGAGCCAGAATAAAATGATTTTTGTTTTCAACCCCTTTGTTGCACAACAGCTGGGATCAAAAGGCACATTATTACCCGACAACAGTCATGATGGATTAGCTTTATGTTTGTACATCTTTATGCGTTTGGTCTGTGGTATATAGCAGCCCGTTATAAGTTTTCGTTTAACTGGCAGTCTGGCACTGTCTCTATTGGATTTATATTTTATTTTTAGTTGAGTTTGTACTTTCCCTCTTTAGATTGTCGTAAGATACAAGTAATGGTTTTCTTGGCTTGGCCGATATATGTAAGATGCAATTGGCTCGGTTAGAATTGTGCTCAATTTTTGTAAACCTTTTTTTTTGGTCAATGAATTCCAAATTAGTTTAACCAGGGACGTTATATACATCCCTGGTTTAGCAGGTGGATTGTCCAGGTACCATATTGACTCTTTGAGATCGTATTTCCTCAGAATTGGTTTGATTTCTATAAATCTACGCTTACTTAGGAACGGACCATTTGATTTTCTGGGGGACTGGGATTTTTTTTCAGAAAAAAATGGTCTGATCCTGATTTTTGTCCAGACAAGAATCTGTAGTGAAAAAATAATCTGCCCCACTGTCTAGCCATTGGAAAAAATATGTTTGCAAAGAAATGTTCCAACATTGAGTATTCTTGAAAAAATAATCTGGCCCGTGAAGCGGTCGAAAAAAAAACTCTAGCCCGCAAACAATCACCAGCCTTCCCATAAAAAAAACAAATGATCTGTTTTGAAAGTTAACTGACATCTTCAGATTGACCACCGATCGATGTGTCAAATGGCCCTAACGCTCATGAAAATGAACTGAAATATGGGTCTAATGACCTCAATATTTATGCACCCTTATGCAAATTATTGTTCTAGGTCTTTTAGTTTCTGAGAAATCGCTGCGGATGCGGACGTGGACGTCAAGGGTACTCAATTTCCCCCCTTCCACTTCGTAGAAGCAAACTTAAGAGAATAGTTTGTGTATTTCTAATTAAAAAAAAGTTTATAAAATAATATCCTGTATTTTAATCAAATCTTCAAATGTCCCATTTCGTTCATAAATATATGCGAACAAAATTTTATGTATTGTGTTTATACTGCAATGTATATTTCTATGCACAAGTTTACAAATAAGTATCGGATACAGCTGTAATTGCTCATTTTATTGTAATCTCCTTCGCAAAGATTGTGCTGGGGAAAGGAAATACACTACGTACCCCGTCCTGGAGGCAAACGTTCTCTGAAAAGGGGCTTTCTGGTTCTGGAGGGGGTGTATAAATTCATAATCCGTTCGAAGGAAGATTTTAAAGTGGCATTGTGTTTTGAAAATACCACGCTCTAAGCACGTTAAAGATTGCTTGTAACAGATCTTTTTGAGTTGACAAATTACTACCCTCAGGACGTTAAGCAGCAATCAATCAATATCTGATTGTGTCTAATGATACACGTGATTTCAACAAAAACCACGGCCGCGGTTAAAGGACAGGATATGCATGGGTGAATATCTTATACTATGTGATGGGAGAAACCTAGAAGGGAAAATCTAACACATTCTTTTCAACAGTTTTCTGTAAAACGAAAATAATATTCCACATTTTATCTGTTACATTCTATTGAAAATTTCAACAACTCAATGTAGAGGTTTTAATTTACGTTCAAAATGCTAAAATAGATTATGTACAAAGTTTGACCCACACAAAAGTTAATATAAATTTTAACTTGGATTTAGACTCCTAAACACTAGCTGCAACGTTTCCCGCAGTAAAATGTCAACAAATGCATAAAATTCCTTCTAAAATGTCAAAATGTTTAGGACAACCATTATTTTGTTCAGTTGAAATATTTGAAAAAGTGCAATCGAATTCCCTCACTAAATCTCGTTACGGAGAATAGCACAGAACTTTTAGTGTCTTCGTTGCATTCGAAATACCTTTTATATGGACACATTTAGTGATCTGAAGTTTGATTTCAGGAATGAAATTTACAGATCTCTATATAAAGGATGAAATTGTTGGATTTCTTGGAAGCAACGGCACAGTTTTAAACTGTTCCTTTAATATTGGAGATAATAAAGGTCTTTTTGGCGTAAATTTTGGTGTGAAAAATAACAAGGACAGTGTGTATCAACAACTTGTACAATTTTTCCCGGACTTGAAACCATTTATAAGTGAAACAAGTGGTTTTTCGAAGAATAGGGTGACGGCGCACAAGATAACCAAAAATTCTACAGAAGCGGTGATATTAATTAATGAGCTTCAGTGTGGAGATGAAAGAGATTACAATTGTGAATTATCCGTGAGGAAAGACGATACCCTGGAAAAATTAAAAGCGAACACAAATTTAATGGTTACAGGTAACATTTATTTTTTAAATTTCGGTGAAACTTATAATTATAAAGATGTTTAATTTAAAATTTCTTGAAAAGTAGTATACATTCACAAAATCAAAAGCTTTTTTTCTTTGTCGCCTTTGTTTTGATAGAAGGGGTAAAATTTTAGTGATAACTAAACGAAATCCTTTATATGAAAAGTGTTCCATGTGGCTTGCAGCAGGTAGAGCTCTCGAAAAATATTCTTAAAAGAAAAACGAAATCTAAGAAATCTGAAGCGCCCAGGAAACTTTTGTCTAGCATGCACTGCATATATAACCTTTCCTTAACTTTTTCTTGGGATCAACTTTAATCCTTTAGTGTGGCTTAACACATCATTCACACAAGATGGATGCAGTATAGAGCCAACTTTAATATTTGGGATTAATATGGATATTAAAAACAGTTTGAAGATACTAAAGGGGCAAACAGAAACGATTTCGACTGAAGACAGACAACATCATGCCAATCAAATTGAAACGACAGACTACTAGTACATGGAATACATGAACCCTATGAAAAGGGGAGTTTAAGTGTACCGAAAGGGTAATTAAGCATCTCATGCCCCACTTGTATCACCCGTCTCGTTACTCAATAGACAAACCGGTATTTTTAGTGGCAATCGATGTTAGTCACAAATTCTACAGGTACGGATTCTTAGTCATACACGAACCATATGAAAAGGGGGAGTTTTAGTGCACCGAAAGGGTAATTAAGCATCTCTTGCTCCAATAGTATCATCAGTCTCCTTACTCAGTACGCAAAGGCGGTATATAGTCACAATCGATGTTAGTCACAACTGGTATAGGGATGTATTATTAGTCATGACACATTCATTGTCATTTGTGAAATGAAATTTTTGTACCGGCTCGTTGGTGTAATTGTTAGTGTGCTTGCCACCAGTGCTGGAGGTCGTGAGTTCGGTACCCGACCGGGTCAAACCAAAGACATTAAAACTGGTATTTGCTGCTTCTCCGCGAAGCACGAAGCATTTAGGAGTAAAAGCAAAGAACAGAGTCAGAATAATGAGTCTAGGTAAAGTGTGACGTCTTACTGCGGACTGTTGCTTTCGTGAGCTTGTGTGTTAAAAATCCGTCTCAGTGTGTCGGTCTAGTACAAAGCAGGCTTTATTCACAGGGGCGGATCCAGGGGTCCAAGGGGTCTCCCCTCTTTGAAACGCAAAAATGAGAAAAAATGATAAGTTTCGGGTAAATTTTTGTCTAAATCTTCATTAGAAATGGAGAAAATTGATGAATCAAGAAATCCACAGAAAGTGGGCCCCTTTTTCCAAAAGTATGGATCCGCCTCAGTTTCATTATTACTCATCATAAATATGCTCTCGTCCTGAATATGGAGGGCATATTTGCCACTGGAGGTTAAGCACCATTCAATCAATCAATTGGATAGTCTTTTTCTAGTGTGTTAATAAATTTATTAACAAATTATAGTTTTAATTTATTTATTTGATTTAGCTTGCTTAGAATATAAAACTTTACAAAATGATAAAAAAAAATATTATTTTGCCTTTTTTGCCTTGAAATGGGAAATTTTCCCCTTTCACGTGAAACATTATATGTTATATTTTTGTGGTTGAAAAATTGTAATTCTAAACAGCAAAACAGCTAACATTCATATTAGGAGACTGTTTGCTAAAAAGGGGGAAATAACAAAAAAAAAAAAAAAAAAAAAAAAAGAAAAGGAAAAAAGACTCTTCAAGATAAACAACAGGTTTCTTAGATTTGTTTTCATTCATGGTATATTTATATTGTCTTATTCTTATATAAGTTGATTAAAATTTAATTGTTTTTCAGTCAAGCCATCAAAGCCTGACAGTATCGTTAGATTATTCAAAGCAGACGAAAACGATATCTTAAAGACAGAGTTTGCCGTCAACATATCGTCCTACTCAAAAACAGGACTGGATGTGGCTTCCGAAACCGTTTTGCCGAGTATGGCAAAAAATAAATTTCCATTATCATCGACTGTAATTGCAGGCGACTTCGTAACATTTTCCTGCACCGGTAGTGTAGGAAAACCACCCGGTTTGTTCTCATGGAGAAAACGTCGCTCTGATAATTCCACAACCACTTATGAGGACCTCAACACAGAACTTCAGTATCTTTCTGAGAATTGCTCGTTTTACCGGACCAGCAATATTACACTTTCTTTATCTGCGAAGGATAATCAAGCGACTGTAAGCTGTGTGGTGTTAACAAAGGAAGAGTTATTTGTAGAAACTGGTCCAATCGAAGTTCTTTGTAAGTAAAGAAAAATTCAATGGTAGTTTTTATAGACTCGGTAGTTCTATGCTCTAGGTAAATCACTTGTGTACCGTGCGGTCCATGCTTTATAAAGCATGCCACTGCGTTTTACACATTTTGACAATCAAACCACATCTCCCATTTCTTTATTAATGCATGTATATGTGAAAATAAGATATTTCTTTTATAAAATTACGAGGACAAATGACTTAGATTGTTTATTTAAATTAATTGAAACTATCAAAATGCAATAAAAGACAAATTGCTGTTTTGGTTTCCTGTAAAATAACAAGGACAAATGACTTAGCTTGTTTATTTAAATTAACTGAAACTATCAAAATGCAATAAAAGACAAATTGCTGTTTTGGTTTCCTTTTACGCATTATTCATAAAAGGGAAGAATTACAACATGTACATGATTTAGGCAATTACAAACGTTAAGTCGGTTTAAGTTGTCATTTCCGATTGAGATGATTGTTTTAAACCAATGATATTTTAAATATTTATTTTCCGTGAAGGAAAATCAACAAGTTCACAAGTACTAAGCGAAAAATATCGTCAGAAAACTCAGTTTGATACATGAGCTTTGACTCATGCCAATATCATTTAAAGTGTGAACAGTTCTTTTTCTGTAAAAAAGGATAATTTCGTTAAGTGTTCTGTCCGTCAGGACAAAAAACAATAACCATGAGTCGTTTTATTTACCGGGAAGGTTGAAATATATCAGAAGAAAAAATACACCAAAGTCTTCCAGAAAACATAAAAAATCTCGGACGATATTAATTAGCATAATATTTTCTACTCAAAATTTGCTAATTTTGATTGACATACAATGCATTAAAGATAATTATTGTGGGTATCTTTCTCTATTGAAATGCTAGTGATAGAGAGAGGAATATTATGAAAGACCAATTAACTCTAAGGATGCAGGGGATTCTGATGCGCAACGTTATGAAAAAAAATGGACAGGCAGGTAACAGAACAAAAATATTCTGAAGCCAGCTTCCCACAATATGGTGATTGTTAATTTGTTTCAAAAGGATTGCACAAATCGTTGCGAAAAACTGTAAAAATCTGTCTGAGATAAAAACCATACCCCCTAAAGTTAAATAGTCCTTCCCTTATCAATTTAACATGGTTAATAATCAACATATACTGTTCATTGCAGACAAAGTACAGTTACCATCTATAACCAAACAACCAGACCAAGAAAGGTATGCCAAAGGCACAGACAAGATAACGTTGACCTGTAATAGCGACGGGAACCCAAAACCATCATATATTTGGTTGAAAAACGGCAGTATTGTACATAATGAAAGCGTATACGTGATCACAAATGTTACCCTTGAGGACAAAGGCACATATACATGTAATGTCAGTAACACCGTAGAATACGAGACTGTAACGCATTCGATATCAATTAACATTCTCATTGGTAAGCTTAAGTACAATACTAACGAATATTTTATTTTGTTCACTTTGTCCTGTTAGTGGTTACTTTACTTTTTCTTTTTTCATTTCTCGCCAACAATAATAAAAGTATGACTTAGAGGTATGAGGATTCTGTTGCCTTACGCGGATTATCTCCATGTTAAGCCACTCTCCAATGTTACATGTATATATGATAAATAAGACTTAGAGTTTAAGGATTCCACGACGGGTGTTGTGACAGGGGATGCTTACCTGTCTAGAGCACTTTGATTCCACTCCTGTTTTGTAAAGGAGTTCGTGGATTCCAAGCCTTTGTTCTCTTTGTTTTGGTTTTATCTTTTAGTTTGTTTCAAATTTGTCTTGTCTCATTGGACTAAGCGTTTTTGATCTCTCACATGGGTATTCTACACTGGACTTATATACTTCAGAAGCCTTGTGATTGCAACTAGGTCGTGTACAAAATATAGTGTGGCAAATTTGTATAAAATGAAAGTGTATGTACATTTTTTCATGACGATAACGATTACTTTGAAAATAAATTGTACATTGTTTGTGTTGCATTTGGTCATAGTGAAGTCATTTATGAATATTGAGACATTTCACGGGAAAAAGAAGGTAATTCTTTACGGTTTGGCAAATGTGGTCAAATTTGTATTTTGTCAGATTTGTAACTCTGAACTTTTGTTATCGCTAGGCGTCCGTCGTCCGTAAACTTTTACATTTTAATCAACTCCTCTAGTCCAAATTCAATCAAACTTGACAGGAAGCATCTATATAAGGTCCTTTATAAAGCCTCTCGAGTCTCTAGTTTTAATACACATGTGGAGTCTTCTATCGTCATTCTAGCCTCGGTTGAAATATTTTGCAATTTCACCTCCAATATTAGGTAGGGTCCGCTTTGTTCCCCGATTTTTATTATGATATCCTGCACGTGGAAAAAAATGTTTCATTGATTACTTATACAATTAAATTGATTAATTGTGTTGATTATTAATACTGTAAGAAAATATTAGAAGTATGGATGAAATCGTTTTAATGGCCCAAATTGTTTTCATTATATTTTAAGGGAATAGACAATTTATTGGAAATACATCTTTGGTATATTTGAGTCGGCAATGCTTATAAATGTACATGTAAAAATAGGTTTGGTCTGTTTCATTTGAATGCTTAAATAATGGAAACATTTTTTCTTCGTGTGATAATCTACCATCACCCACTGGTCCAAGTGCAGTATCGTTTAGTTTCTTTAAATCCGTCATTAACTTCGATCACAAAACCGTGCCATTTGCGTGTAACGTGCATCGTTCATAGTGTATCGTGTAGTTTGACTGAAATGTGCAAATCGTGTGCATGTAACTTGAGAATAGTGTGCGTGTGGTAAGACAAAGGACTGTATTCTGTCGACATCACTCCTGAATTTTCGTATTTTAAAACAAAACTTTGATATAACAAGGTTTTATATAAAAAATAATAATCATTGCTTTTTTCTTCAGTCGATGAAATACTTACATCATGCCACATCTCCTATTTTTATATTACAGACGAAGGAAATACACGGAAAAGTAATACAAACGGCGACATGAACGACGGTCATGACGGTAAAGTATCTTTGTTAACAAATAAATTTTAATTTAAAAATTACTTTACGTATTAAAGCATTTTATATGTAAAGTCCATAGGGAGAGAGGATGAAAACCAATGAATAATATTTTAAATGAAATATTTTCGGGTGCACTCTGGTTTTCTCGTCCCTCTAATATTATAGTTCATGTAGCGAGTTCATTTCGCACTCTCAATAATTTGGTTCACGCTGCTTTTCGAGAAGTAATGTCATTCTGGGGTACCACAAAAGCAAATGTAAGGCTGTTTTTTTTTTTCAGTTGATATGTATTCACGGCTAGTTCTCAGTTTTTAGCTATTCCGACCAACTCCCATGTGAGCTTTTATCATCAATTGGCATAGGTCGTCCGTTAATATTTTCACCATCTCCACTGAAAACTCTCAGGTTAAACCAAATAGAACCAAATTTGCCAGGAATCATATAGAGGTCCTTGGAACAGGTTCGTCATTTCATCCTGATCAATATACAAACATAGCTTTTACGACAAATTGTTGTTAAAATTCGGCTGCTTAAAAAGTTCTTCTCTGGAACAGATTCACCGAATGAACTGAAACTGAAGGAAGCATGTATGAGAGGTCAGCTCTTAAGTTTTTTCATTTCGTCTTAATCAGACAACATATATGGCAGCCATGGAAAATTTGTTTTTCTGATTTACCGATCAACCTTTATTGTGCGGCATCCTGTGGTTTTTTGTCATTATGGTAAAAGACATGACCGCCGTAATTTAAATAGTAATTAAATGGGCATTTTATAAAATAAGGGCGGTCCTTGGTGAGATCGTTCATTTTGTTCCGATTGGGAAAAAATTGAGAGCCGTATAAAATAATTATTATTGATCGGTCATTTAATGAAAAAAAATATCCAAGCAAATTGAACCAAAATTTACGGAGAACATACATGTATTTATATTGTCTTTAATAAACATTTTGATTTTTGTTCTTATCGGATAATAAATGTCGGTGCCACAGACAAATTTTGTTTCTGATTAAAATTTAATTTGGAGTTTCCTTTTTTAAAGTTAATTCCAGTTTATATAGAGATTGCATTCATTGAAGCTTCATGGGTAAGTGCCAGATAAGTGAAACAGGTCCAATTTGCTTTTAATAAGATACAATGTTTTCCCCGATATCAAAATTCTGTATTGGGGTATCATGATCAAGTGCGACATTTTCTATGAATTGTTTTAGACTGGTTATAAGACGGCACAATAAAATATAATCTATTTCATTTGTTTGTTGAATCCTGTTTTTTTTATTATGGTTACAAAACATTTCTGATACCTGGAACTCCACAGTATTCACAGAAAAAATATGTTTTCCATACCTAGAACGACCCTACCCCCTTGATTTTAATGCCAAACCTAGTATTTTTATTACCAAAATTAAAATCCTTTGTAAAAAAAGCAGCAAACGCGATCTCGATTTTTTTTTTGCATCAGCAAACTGAAATAAAATGTGTTTCCGGACCATATTGGACTGCATTTTCCGGTTTTAACAAGCAAAAAAATCCCACTTACCGACCCCGTTGCATTAACAGGTTACAGTAAACAAACATTTTTAAGCCCTTTTGTCAACGACTCATATATAGCCTACGTGG
Source organism: Geukensia granosissima (assembly GCA_032357055.1). Classification (NCBI taxonomy): domain Eukaryota; kingdom Metazoa; phylum Mollusca; class Bivalvia; order Mytilida; family Mytilidae; genus Geukensia; species Geukensia granosissima. Next base: position 268 of record JAULBM010015847.1, on the reverse strand, counting down.
TAGCAAAACACAGTAGTTGTAACAATAGTGCTGCAGTATATTGAATCTTCCTTCAATTAAAAAAAAAATGTTTTATATCATATATGTAAATAAGTCATTTCCGTCTTGTATCACGGTGGCCATACGATCAACACTCTAAAGTTTTAATCAACACTCTTAATGTTCACAACCCACTCTAAATGTTCAAAATAAAACTTTCCGTTGCTGAACACGACTGTTGCAGAGAATAGAAAAAGAATGAAATGAAGCGAACGTTAGTATTATATTG
>JAULBM010015836.1:0-11522 GCA_032357055.1 Geukensia granosissima | reverse complement strand
AAAAATGGTTGACATAAACATACCAAAGATTGTCAAAAGTTATGTCCCTTTACATAGGTCTACTCCCTTAAACAATACATTTTTACCTGATATTATGATGTAAACCTATGTTACTGTTACAGATGTAAATGATCAACTGAGAATACCTTGTTAAATTTATATCTTCTGTTCACTTGTAGGTTGGTGTATAAAGTATGGTAACGGTCAAACCTGATATTCAATATTTTCAAAGGCTGTTAGAATTAAAGCAATTAACAACAATTACTGTTTATTTTTTAATTCAGATTCACCAAGAGGGTGAAATGTGCATTTTTCCAGCCTTTCGTTAAAGTGTTATGGAATTCAAAATATCCCATTAGTGATTTGAAAACTAATACAAGTAATGAAGGAGAATGAGAAAGTTAGGACCAAGTATATCCGAAAATCAAACAAACTTCTATTGTGAACCAGTATTCTACCATGAACCATTTTACAACGTTGAAACTTAGATCAAATGAATATTTCTATCGGTAATAAAAGTTTTATTTTATCTAAAAAGATCATTCGGACAGGCGGGAGTAAGCACCTATTAATGCATTTACATTTGAAAGAAACCGAAACAGAATCTATCATAATCCATTTGATACACAATTTACGCTGCAATACTTGCATTAAAATATGCTTTTTTGCAACAACAAAAGGTGCAACGGTAAGTAACTTAGACACGGTGAACACAAGGTGAAATATTGTAATGCAGTATACCTTAACTCTGTTCTCCATACACGCAATTGTTGTCACTATATTTGTTTGCAAATCAGAATTCAATATACAAAATTGCCAATGTTAAATAAATATGGTAAATTTAGGTATGCTATATGTACATTTCAAGGAGTAACCGCTCATCAGTAGCATTAGAACCGAAACATAGGAAGTCGAAAATTCAAATATAGCAAAACAAGCACTTTTCCAAACAAATCGAATGGGAAGCCAAATCCGACGACAGGGACATCTACTAAGTGCTTTACTTTTCGAGGCCTTTCCGTTTTTTCAGCGATTTAGAATTTTAGCAAATGCAGCAAATTTCTGTTCAACATTGTTTGATAAATTTGAAGTCAAATTAATCAAATTGTATAAGAAACTATATTTTATACAGTTCTCAGTTGTTTAGGCTAACATGAATTTTGGCAATACATACTTACCATAAAACTGTATCACTTGACTTGTTTAGTTAAATGCACTGTGGATGAGCCATCTGTAAATATACTCTTGCTCATAAATATGGAATATTTTATTTTCGACATTACATTAAAAAAAGGTATGGCTAAACTTTGTCAAGCAAAATTCTTATAAGGAAATGGCAGATAATACTTGCAGGATGATACTAGAGGATATTTAAATAATAAAATTGGATGAAATTAAACATTTGAGAGGTTTCTATCCGCAAACAAAATTAGATTTTTTTTATTAAAAAGTGGGTTTCAGAACTCATTAAACTAGCCATCGGACAAAAATCTTAAATCGGACACTTTTGTAGCGTGAAGATCATAGTTTTTGCATGCAAGTCTCCAAAGTTGAATTTTTGACTCAAAAAATGCAATATTCCACATTTATGACCAAGTGTATATCAATGCTGAAATGATGCTTTTTTCACCCAGTGGGCTGACTGGCTTGTTCATTCTGATCGAACCTTTTTGTAACCATCAATGTTTAAATTATTCTTGTTCACATAGTGGGCTAGCTGGTTTACTCAGTTTGTGTACAAGATAAAAATACTATAAACAAGCAGTAGATTGTACATTAAAAGGCTTGTGAAGGTGATATATGACATGTATTTTCGGCAAAAATTTTCAGGAAGGCTCAAAGTACACAGTCTTTTTATTTGTTGGAGCTCTTCATTTTTCTTACTTTTCTTTACTTAAAATATTCACTCAGAGTCTCAGAATAGCAATTAGGTGTACTAGAAGATTATTTGAGTTTACAAGGTTGAACTTTACAACAAATGCTAGAACCCTTACTATTGCGAAATCTCAGATTTAACATCGGCATGATTTGAATTGCCAATGTTTGCATTATTCAAGAGGTTTTGAGAAAAACATCAGTCGATATGTTCAAGTATAATATAGTTTGACCAATCCAACCTGTGAAAAAAATTAGACTTTTTATTCATTTATTTTTTGGGCTCGAATACTCATTATCAGTTCAATAATTTTATTGCTTTCAATCTCACAAAATACACAACTTATAACATTAAATGAAAGGTATTTTATAAAGAGACTAGGAACATAATTCATACACACAAAACATACATTGTTACGGTTAATCAGTGTAATATTAATCTACAATATAAATGGTTTCATCGTCTTTTTATGATGTATACCATGAAAATCAAACCTTTTCCTGATTAGTAGGAGGACTAACTACTAGTTGAGATACTTTTTCATCTTTTGTGTTTGCTGGGCAAAAGATATTTTCAAGCTTGAATTCTTCTACTTTTTGTTCTTTCCCTAACTGCATGTGTTTCAAATGGGACAGTGCCGAAATGAGAACTTGCCTATCACATATATGTTTCTTATTCCCCTCTTAGTTGGGAAAATTATCCTTAATTTTTCTCATTTTTATTAGTTAAAATAAAGAACTCAGGAAAGAAGTAAAACAAATAATCTAACAATCAGATCTTAGGACAAAGGTGCTACTGTTTCACCACTGAATCATTAGACTGAAACTAATTGAAGAGTTTTGTTAATGTAAAAAAATATGGTAAAACATGGCCGTTGGGTCATAGAGGCAAATGCCTACCACAATTCTACCAAAATGTCAGCCAGGGTCATGGTACTGCATTTGTTTAGACTAAAAGTTGACCACTTCTTTAGGATTGCATCTTTTGTTAGTTATATGATATTGTAAAGTTGGTCAGCAACAAGATCATGCAAAATGTCAATTACCTTTGAACAAGATGGCTTTCACTTAAAAAATGAACAAGTGACTTAAAATAGTAGGAATCGTTTGCTGATTAAAAGTGCAGTTAGTTTACTAGCCACTCGTTTTATATTTAAATCAATTTATTATATAGGGAAATAGAATCGTTCGAAGGCTGAGTCCGACTAACAAATATCGCATGCATTATCCGACATAGACGCAACAAAAAAGTTCCAACGGTTACATCTAGGGAGAAGTCGACAACAGTTTAATCAGTTGAATACGGAACAACATTTCACACTCATAATATCAAACGGAAATCAGTCTGCATATGGAAATACTTGTTTGGTGGAAACAAAATATGCATGCAGTTATAAGATGACCTTTTTTCAAAGATTTTCCATTCTTCTAATATGATTGTTTAAATTCAATCAACATATAGGACTTTTTTACAAAAATGACCTTATTTAAAACAATGATGTCGACAACTAACCAAAATGACCACACTCTTTCAGAAACCAGTACAAAAGTATTGCGAGTCATTAAAGAATTGAATTTCAGGTTTGTTTTAATCAGATTTTCACAGGAAATAGGAAATCTAACAGCAAGAATAATGAATTTTTATTTTGTTAGTGTGTTGAATGCAGACTTCGAATTTTTGGAAATCTCTTTGGTCTGGTTTTGTTGTATAAAGGCTAATAAAAGCAGAGATTTAATACTTTCACTCTAAAGTTGTTCATCCATTGCATATAAAATCGGTATGACATAAATGAAACATCGACTACTCTCATCCACTTGACGGAACTAACTTAGGCCTTCAACAAGAGTGAAGAGCTCTAGAGGGACCCACACAACAAAACGTGTATAAGGAAAATAAAATAAATCCTGCCTAAGTCCAACAACAATAAATACACAACAGTTAGGAAGTACAAAGATCAACCAATTACCTCGACTCCTGACTTGGGACAGGCACATGAAACATGTGGTGGGCTAAACGTAGTTTTCCTGGATCCAAACACACCAAAGGTGATAACAAAGCAAACAAAAACTACTTCAGTTTATAGTTAGATAAAAAGCTTGTTCTGTTAAAATTTGTAAAAATGATATCCCAAAACCTCCTTAATATAAAATTTAATTCTTACATTAAATTGACTGCATGGTTTTAGAAAAATTAGCTGAAAATTACTGTGTGCCAGTTAATCGGCAATCATGTCTGACTACCTCGTGACATCTTTCAAAACTATATATCCAAACAAGGTGAAGCGCGAAATGTTTTATGTTTTCCTAATTTTTGGAAAAACCAATAATGCTTGCCCTCGATTTGTGACCACATGTTTAAATCAACACCTTTGTGTCAATATTGAATTTATCAAAATAGAAATGGAGCAGTGCAGTTTCTGTGAGGAAGTTAAGACAAAGTTAAATCTATTGATTAGCATTAACTTTAGCGCATTTTTAGTTTTTATTTCATTAAAGGATCAGAATTTTATATTTATTTTTAGTACACAAGTTTAAAAATACAAAATTACCAATGCTATATAAATATGGAAAATTAAGGTATGCTATATGTACATTTCAAAGAGTAACCTCTCATCAGTAGCATTAGATCCGAAACATAGGAAGTCAAAGATTCAAATATAGCAAAAGAAGCACTCAAATCCAAACAGATCGAAATGGGAAGCCAAATCCGACGACAGGAACAACTACTAAGTGCGTTGCTTTTGAGGCCTTTCTGTATTTTCAGATTAACTTAATCACGTTGTTTTTGTAGCTTTTCACCAATACGAACAAATGTCAGTTAATTATTTTTACACAAAAGATTCAAACTTCAGATATAAATGTAATCTGACATTGTCTGTGAAAAGACAATATTCACCAAAACAAAATCTAATAACATATATTGAGTAGCTTATTCCATGTTTGTTTGATTTGATAATCGTGAATGTGAACGTAGCCTAGATATGACATGTGAACAACCCAGCTGACAAGATCATGAAATCACATAACGAAAGGGGAGATATAAACAGTTAGATTATTTTGGTTGTCCACTGGTCAGGAACGAACTGACAACATGAAATTAGCATTGTGTATTGGTCTTTTGATTTGCCTAATTGGTAAGTTTTACGTCTGTTTTAGTTGATTTATCATACTCTTAGTTTCAAATAATTTAGAAGTGGAAAAAAGTTGTTTACTTTACTAACGTTTATTTTAATACATAAATGATATTTGGAAAATTTCCATTTCTAGAAAACATTTTTCGAAATTCAAATTCAGTTACAGTTAGTTTTATTTCAAAGAATTTTATTATTAATACAAATATGCATTACGTTTGATAAGGCAACGTACTCACTTTAGATAAAATATTTGGACATTTGATTTTTTTTCCAAATTTAAGGTTATCACCAACAATGATAAACAAAATAATTTCAAGGATGGGCTCTAGGGATCGCCCCTCCCTTTTAAGGAAAGTAGGTTATTATCGGTCAGATTTAAGTAAGACCCTCAATGCTAGTCGAAATATTATTCTGTGCTCCCCTCCACTGCCTCTGTCTTAAAATCTCGAATGACCACATCATATGGCATAATGAATGATATCATCATATAAGGTGGGACACAGGGGGTATTTTACTTGGAAACATGATGAGTTTGAAATGTTAAGGATCTAGAAACAATGGTCAGTATCTGCTTTAATATCGTCTTAAGAACTGCATCCTAGTAAAATGTATTGTTCTGTTAATTGTTTCCGATATTACCTTTTCTCATGTCTTAGTCCTCTTAATATTTATCATTGTTTTTTATTCTTCCCAAATCAAATTGTTATATGAGGTAAGTTATTTATGGTAACGATAAATGATATATCCATTAATTGAACAACCATGTAAAATATTTATAAGTCAATGGAGTAATGAGTTTATGCATCTGGAGCCTGTTTCATAGCTATTGGTTTTTCCATTTAATATCGCGCTACAAAACACAGGTTAAAAGGATACAAATCATATTATTTAAGGAAAAGAAGCTTTTTTAGAGAGATACGAATTATTTTTTTTTAAATAAAATTTAGGAAGACAATTTTCATTAAGAAGCACGGATTACGATATCCTGTATGCAATTCTCGTTTGTACAGGTTTTGTCTTGACTATCTACATGTTTATTTAAAGTGTTTTTCTATAATGCTGTGATGTTTTTTTGTTGCGTAAAGTCAAATTTTTGAAACCTACCCGCACGTACGCACGTAAAACACAAAAACACAAAATGAGAACAGCTTTTATGGCTCACGTATTCAATTTATACAGCTTGTATTGCCTGCATATATCAGAGACCATTATTTCTACATAAAGATTATCAACGATATTGCTATGTTTTGGGTGATTTTGAGATTTTTTCTCGATACTACAATGCACACAGATTATTTTCTGTGTTTGTTTTGGACATCAAAAGATTTAGGACCTACCCGCACAACTTTGGCGTAACCTGTATTTGATATTGTGATCTTTATTACTGACTCAATATGTTGGCCATATTTAGGTGTAGCCAGTTGCTGCAATTTGGCTTCAGAATGTACGATAACGTGCTCCGGCGGAAACCACGTGGCTTGTATCAACCACCAGTGTGAGTGCCACAATGACCATGGTGAGTATTTTTAGGTTTTTCATTTTAATCTGATTTTTTGCAAAATTGACCAAACATCAAAAAGAATTTAAAGATACTAAAGGGACAGACAGAAATTGTTAAGTCAGAGGTCAGACAAACTGGTAGAAAATAAACAAAAAACACACTAAGCACTACACTGAAAACCATAGATAGAGCAACACAAACACTATAAAAAAGTAAGTTTAGGCGCTCTTGAACTGTAAATATATCCTGCTCCACTAGTGGCACCAGTCGTGTTTTGAGATATCCAAATCTAGTGGTCAGCTACAAAAGGTGTTAGCACACCCGCTATAGAAAACATCGAAAGTTAAGCGCTGTGAAAAAGACATATTCACAGGTGTCATAAAACGAGATGCTTACAAAACCGCAATTCCAATACCTTTAAACCTGAACGTGCAATAATTTGGCTTTATTGTTTATTCCATGCAAACAAATCTTACTAGATTACTTCTTCAACTCATGCTAGACCTAGGGCTACAAAGAGTGTTAAAACTTGCAAAAACTTGTACATATATATCTATGAGCTATTAAGAATCCAATGTGTAGAAACCGAGCTTTTATAGATTAACAAACATGCCGTGGTTGCAGGAATTCGCTTTAATTTTTTACCCTTTTTGTTGCATACACTAGTAAGGATAGACGCAAACCTATGACCGTCACCATTTCTTCTCATAAAAAAGCAAAATTCATTTGTCTTCGAATTTTACTTGCGCTCCCTTCCTCTATCCTCTATATATCAAATATGCTGCTTTAACAAGGAAAATGGAGGAAAAAAATGGTCATGTTCATAATTATGCACCTTGCTGCTCGGCATTAACATTACATCTTGTCTTATAAACTATAATAATACTTTAACCAGTAATAATAATTCCTGTTATAACCCTGTAATAAAAATTTTGTGCGAAGAATAGCAACTTTCTGCTTAGCTTAGAAATGGGGACTTAACAAAATATACCCGGATCCTCCAATAGTTTCTAGTCGACTGACTGTTTGGCAAGTGTTGATCTAATTCCGTTTTCAAATTAATTCCAAATTATTAACCGAGCAATAATCCATTTAATGTTTTATGAAAATAGTCTGTTTGCACTATATTAATTTGAAGTTTGTTTTTATGTTGATCACATCCATCTCATGCAACTTGAATTTAAGGATTCTTCAGACACTTACGTCCGAGAATTGTAAAACAACAAGATATTCGACGATAGAGATTACTTCGATTTTACTATCAATAATATGCCTCTGAGTTTGTCCGGTATGTATGGGTTGCGTTATTCGGGAAATAACGCGACCTCTTTCAGAAAAGCTACTCCGTCAAACAATTTCCGGTGGAAAGATCTATAACTTCACTTTGAATTTATTTTTCAACATGATTTGATTGACGGTTACAAGTATTAACTCTACAAACGACAACAAATACCTGTCATCGTCGTAATTAATACCTTTTTATACCGATTACAACTACGATTATTTATGTCTTACCAGTGGCTTTCACTAATAGTTGCTTACATGTGCTCTTCTGGAGCAAATGAGTACTCCCTCGTTTATATATGCTTCAAAATTATTTAGTTTATTCATTTCAGTTTTTTGCCATGATCATACAAGTCTGACCCCTTGCTAAAGGGGTAGTTCTTTCTCCTTCAATATGTTTTGATTCTTGTTACATAACTTTTTGTGATTGTAAAGGTAACGATAATAACGGTATTTCACAGAAAACCATTTGGTAATTATATATAGTAAAACTTTATAGCAGAAATAATACCTTTGTTTTGTTTTTTAGACCGCGAATGCACTACCAAGGATGACTGCAAGGACAAACTTAACTGCGATCATCATCAGCACACTCATTGCATTGACAGCCACTGTACCTGTTCTTGGGGCAATTAATATGGTGGAGCAACAAAAACAGGTATGTTTACAAAATATAGTATTCGCAACTGCAAATGACCTTGACCTTGATAATCAATAAGCGTCTTCCTTTTTGCAACAGAAAAATTTTCCAACAATAAGAATTTAAAGGTAAAGGGATTTGTCCAGATTTTATTTTAATTGGAGGGGCACCATTTTTTATTACCAAGTGGAGTTTGGGAACGCGTTGATCTTAAGATTTGGCAATTGTATTTCTTGCAAAAAAATATAAAAAATTTAACTGTTTACAGCCATTGTGTGAATATCTTTGTTCAAAGGAGATTGGATTTTTAACTGATGTAAATTTAATGTACAAGAAGAAATATTATCTGTATAAGTAACTCTTTTTTTGCATTGTCAGTAAAAATTCGAAAATGACGTAACATCAGGACGACCGACTTATCAAATGTAACATAAAATTGTGTCCCCATGAAATATTGTACAATCATACAATTGTTCTCTAAGATAAAGTCCGAGGACGGAATGAAACACATTGATGACCATAAAGTATTGTCCTTTTGGTTTTTCTTAAGAAATATATAACATGAAGGACAATATTACACAAGACATCTTTTGCTTGCGTAAACAGTAATATAAGGATATCGTCGATAAACTGACATACGTTTTCAATTGTCATGAGTGGGAATATATCGTATTAAATGCTTTTCTGTAAACATTGATTTCTAACTCTTCAAAAAATCAGTAACTTTAGACAATACTAAAACAACCAAAATGGAGTCTTAAATTGAACATACTGATAGAATGAGAAAAAAATTCAAAAATATTTCAAAACGGTAAATAGAAATATAATGACATGATCAGAAATAAGAAATCTTAACTTAATGAAACACAGGGCCTAATATACACCGGAAGTCCATTTTTGAATATCTGAATATTGTGAATATTTCTGTACGTTTATCAAAGAGGGTATTAAATATAAATGTCATTTTGTAAATGTTTTTTGTTTCTTTTATAGACCTGGAATACACAATGAAGAGTGGTGTAAATAAAAAATATTAAACAACATTTGTTTTCATCCGCATTACTGCTAGGGGTGTGCTCGGTCCAGATTTTGTTGGAAACAAGGTCATTTTTGTCCGTTTTCAGTTAATGAATGAAGATGCATGCTTGCCATGGTTTCTAGGGTTTTTGTCGATTACTTTTTCTTTAGAATGTATTACTTTTTCTACATAGTGTATACTTGCCTTTTGTTAAGTTTTACACAACGGGGATACATGTTTTGTAAGGTTTTATAACTAACATGAAAAAAAATGTTGAGTAGGTCACCTTCCACACAGTATTAGATATTCATCAGCAGAATTATCGTACACGAAGGCATATTTCTTTGTGGTGCTGGTTAACAAGTGTATTTAGGTTGGTCTGATGCACAATTAGTTTTGATAAAAGTAGAAAACATTAAAATATAATATAGGCATGATCATAGGAACACAGATTTGACGTCAATTAGGAAAACATTTGACAAGTCATCTTTTAAAATCCAGGGATTATAAGTGATGTAATAAGTGCCGAAGGTGAATATAACACAAATACACTGAATTCATGCAACGTTTTATGAAAGGACGGTTTGTACCTTTGATGTTACAATTTTCATCAAGAGTAAGACCTAATATTCAGCTCTAACCCTTTACAGAAAGAGTTATAAACCGCCAAATGTTTTATTAAGGCTTGTGAAAACATCTGTTATGATAGAAGAGTAAAATCTGTAAATTTCGCAAAAACTTAAAGACCTACAATGGCTAAAAATCAAAGTTATGTTAATTCTTTAAGACATCATTTGATTGGTACAGAACTTGTGCTCAAGTTCAACCTGACAACTTTGAACTATATGGACTTCGGAGATTTAATGGTTAGCGTTCTCGCCACAAGTGCGGAGGTCGAAGGTTCGATGCCCGGCTGGGACAAACCAAGGATATTGAAATGTTATAAGCTACTTCTCTTATAAGCATGCAGCGTTTAGGAGTAAGTGCAGCGACTGGTCGGACCAGAGTCAGAATAATACGTATAGGTAAAATGGCATGTCGTCCTTTGGACTGTTGCTTTCTTGTGCAAGCACGTTAAAAACCCGTCGACACATAAAACATCTATAGACAAATGTAGTTTACTGGGCTTGGAAGAACGCATATATAATAGACAGATCATTGTAGCCTGTCACCTATGCGGCCAGAGTTCGCATCGCACGTTACCTGCTCAAGGTCGGTGGTTCAATCTGGGTACTCCGGCTTCCTCCAACAGTAAAACTGACCACCACGATATGACAGAAGTTCAAAGTGGCGTTAAAACCTATGCAAACAAACAAACAATAATACATAATGGGAAAAGATTGATATTTACGTTGTAAACAAACTCATGAATTTCATGTTCTACACATAGATTAACCAATCAGAGAAGAGTTAATCGAAACCGTCGTGGGTGTAGAGTTTCTCTGTCTCTTTCTACGCAAGACTGAAACAGGCCCGTCAGTCTACCGAAAACATTAGGTCCTTGTTTCTATTATTACTTCAAATTTTACATATGTCAAATTACTTCAAAACACTGCCGCCTAAGATCTTGCAAATAAAAAGTAATGAATGAATTGTTTAAGATAAAAACATTTGTTGGAAGTTCTTTTATATTTTTGATATTTTAATGAAAGTAACACTCAACTTTAAACTGGCTAAAATCTACTTTGACTTCAGTCCTTATATTTTCTTAAACCTAAAGTACATTCCGGGTTGCTGTTCCTCCGATTTGCTTATGTTCTTCTAAATCGGGTTACCTTTGACTTCGCACCTGCGATGCTTGCTTATATTTTTATGGATAGTATAAAAACTGCAGTTTAATATACGAGTCTACAATCACTTTTCTAATTTGTCTTAGGAGTTGACGTAAAACCCCTGGTGCATCATTTAGCCCTTTAAAATCATATTTTCTTCTCAAGTGACATCGTATGAAAAACCTTTTCTTGTTAAGTCATGACGTCATGCGATAACAAACAACAACGAATATTTATTTATCGTCAAAAACAAGTTTACTATGACGGTTCAATCAACTTACCTGTCCATTTGGTACTT
>JAULBM010015825.1:0-11522 GCA_032357055.1 Geukensia granosissima | reverse complement strand
TTGCCCGTAGTCACGTGACCGAAAATGTAAATATCGGAATCTGAACGAAACGCAAAGAAACCCTGAAATGGTCTATTTAAATTTAACGTACATGGAAATGTACATTTCTCTGCGTTCATTACTTCATGATCTGTATATTCCATTTGATTAGTAAATTTAACTAGAAATTCGTGGTGTTTGACTGATCTTCCTGTTTTGGTTGTTTGCTTGTTCTGTAGGGTTGGGTCCAGACGAGCGATTTGCACGCAATTGGTTTTTTCATTAATTGTTTGTTATAAACGTATCTTAGATGTGGAACGTGAATTTCTGGTATATATTTCATAGTTATAATTTTTGATGAATATAAAAGCTTTTCAAAACACGTTTTAGTTTAAATATATTGATTAACAAAAAAATTAAGAAAAGCAGAAATTGAAGCCCTTCAAGTTGTAGATGATCTTAGTAGCTTTGCTGGACAATGGGCGAGTATAGAAAAGGTAGAGGATGTAGAGTTTTACACTCTTTCTTACAAGGTCAAGACTGTCAGATCACTCATTCAGATTCGGATTAAAACATTACAGTTTTGATTTTAAAGGACCCTGTTGTCTGGAGGGACTTAATAAATTAGTCTGTGTTTTACCAGCCAATAAAGCTTGATTGCTTGATAAAAGAACTTTTGCATCAGCGACACATCTGGTAACTGAAGATAAACACCTACTTCACTCTCTAAGGAAGAGGTCTTTGTCAAACTCAGATTAGATGACTTCGTTTGGAACTGACACCAGACTAAGCGAGTCGGATCTTTCATCTTTATTCTAGATACCAAAACTACGCAAGTGTCCATATTAAGAAAGATATATAGCAGGGTCACTCAGGTGCTCCATCAAGCCTTTTTCTGCTTCAATACCTCAAATCCGATTCTTAAAAACTTTGTACAAATATTCAAACGCTTAACGTTTCCACCTTAAATACAAAGATTCCGCATTCACAGCATAAATATAAAAATAGGAGATGTGGTATGATTGTCCATGAGACAGAAACCCACCAAGTAACAGTAGAATCTTAACTTCTACAGGTCCCAATATGGCCTTCAACAGTGAACCAGAGTCCATACCATAACGGAAGCTATAAAAGGCTCAGAAATGCAAATTGTGAAACTATACATAAAACACTACAATCGACCTAACCTAAAGCAAAAATGGTGAACATATAAAGACGGTGAAACAAAATGGAAATCCGACATATAAATGTTTAGTTTTAAGTAAAAAGACGTGTTAATTTGTAAGAGAACACACTGTTTGTTCTAATAATTACAGTGAATGAGATATTCTCAAAATGCTCTATTATCTGTTTGACAACATTTTTGTTGAATTTGGTGGACAATTTTTTTCATCAGACCCGTGGTAATCCAATTACTTTTCGCTACATCGATAAGTTTTTGTCATTGAAAAATCTTACGTTCAGTGAGCATCTCCACCAAATATATCCAAGTAAAAACTATAAATTCAGGATACCACATACTCAACAGAATCTGCCTCATACCTTGATTTATTCCTTGAAATTGGTAAAGAGGGAAAGCTATTTTTAAGATTTTGTTCTTTGTGTGAACGTTATATCTTTTAGTTTGTTTCAGTTTGTCTTGTCTCTTTGGACTTTGCACTTTTGATCTCTCACAATGGTATTCTACAATGGACGATAAACAGGATGAACAACTTTCCTATTGTTAACTTCCCATATTTATGTGGATTCATGTCTTTCAAGCCTTTGTTTCTTTTCGTTTCTTTTTTTCTAAGGTTGTTTCAACTTTGTCTGGCCTCTTTGAATTATGCACTTTTAATCTCAAACATGCGTATCCTACACTGAACTCCTAAATTTCCTATATATTGCCTGTTAACTATTGTACAGAATCCCATATAAGGAATTTATGCATTACTTGGATATAATTTGATTTATTTTTTATTTCAAAATATGACTATTTAACATTTAATATCTGATAAAGATATGAAAACGATGCACTAGATGTAGACAATTATGGTTATTATGCTTTGTTCCCTAGTTCCCTTTGATCAATAGTCAAAATGCTAGAAAACAGGTAATATTTTCTTAGAAAATAGGAATTTTTTGTCACTTAAACATTTTTAAACACAACATAATAACTTTAATAGCGTATCGAAAGCAATTGGGAAAACACAGCACTTCAGTAAATAAAAATACGGAATATTTGGGTTAAGACATACTTTAACCATATGTAGCATTTTGAAAAAAAAAATTGCATTATTCTAAAATTGTTGTTGAACATTTTTCTTGAAAATGAAGACATGTTTTTGAAACCTAATACATTCATCTTTCCTATTTTTATGTAATTGTTTATTTATATCATAAACGGAAAAAGCTCGAATAACAAAAAAACCTGTAATGTATTCAGGAAAAGTAACCAAATTAAATTTAGTTTTAGTATAGTTTTGCCAGGTTTTTTATATACATGAATCAACTCCTTTTCATTTTGGTTGCTTCTCTCATTTGTAAAATGTGATATCATGTCAACATCGAGGTGCTGATTACTTTGCTACAGATGAATTCATAGTCCATTCCGTCTTTATGCAAATTAGACAACATCCTGTACAAACTTTACGTAAGAATGTACATATTGTGACGTAAAAGTAAAAATTTCAATTGTCTTGACGTCAGTAAGGTTAGGCGGGGTAAATGTTTGCTGACGGTGAGTACAATTCCGGACTGTGAACTCAAGTATTACAATTCGCCTACCGTTTTAATTAGTATTGACCTACAGATCGTTATTAACGTAATTAGTTTAGTCGGAGACTAAAAAGGAAAAACAAACAAAAGAGGAAAAAAGAGTCCACCTACTATTTTTCGTTATTATGTTGCTCATCAAGTGATTGAGAGTAACCATGTTATTGTAGGAAAATAGTTTAACCTAAATACAAGGAAACGAAAGAAAACTATAGGGCCAGACAAAGGGAGACAATCTGTAAAATATGATCAAGATTTAGCATGAGACATATGGTACATATTAAACTAAAAACAAATTTAACATCATTCAACAATGAACAATGCGGATCCCACCAAAAAGCAGAACACTAAGATGGTCCTAAGGTAAGCAGTAAATCTACACATCAATCAGAAATTCTGCAAAGTGTTTGATGTCGCTTTCATTATTTAATATTTCCCATTTTATTTAATATATAGATAAGTTATTTAGCTTGCCAAACAAGTACTTTTGTTTGAAATCAAATTCGTTCTTAGTTGCAATAATCCCGGTTAATTCCTAGAGTGTATTGACCACTCAATCACATGTAATCGAAAATTAAATAGAAAAGCCATCTTTGTTCAACATGTCAAAAATATGAATTGTATAATTGTGTGTTCTGTCAACATTCTACATAAACAATATGTAAGGGCGTAAAAATATAAACGACTAAGAATGCTGATGAGATTTATAAAAATGTCGTATGTCATTTGATCTTTACAGTTTATTAATATGTTATAGATTAATATAAGTAAACAGGTATACAATATTTTTAAAAATCGCCATTTATGTCAGCCCTAGTTCACTTAATTTTAGTGTGGCACTCAACAAGTTCTTTAAAAAATAGAGCCTTGCATTTCCCTCCCCTATCAAACAGATTGTAAACAAAATAAACCAGAGGTTCCTAGGAGACTGTAATCGCTCAGCGATGTACAGTTGTCAAGACAAAGTTTACATTGAAACCATTCGATTTTTCTTTGGTTCCAATAGATCAAGCTGTTATAGACATAATATTTCTAAAACATATTATAAAGTTCGCTACGAAACTAAGTTCGGCTAAGGCAGCCATCTTCGGATACAATTCTGAAAGAGAACAACCTAAGGGCCATGTAAAAGTTGGTTCTAATAAAGCAAGTAATTACAGGCGAGAAGATTTTTTAAACTTATGTTAAATTAAGTTCGTCCAATGATGCAATCTTGGTTATCGTTTGGGGTCCTCGAATAAATATCTGAAAAGGGACCTTTCTAAGGACTTTCAACTAGTGTCAAGATCCATTTGAGCAAATATTTCCACTAGAAGATTTTTAATGAATTTCCCATAGGGTCCTATATTAAACTACATTCGGCTTTGGCGGTCATCTTGGTTGGCGGATGAGGTCTTCTGAAAGGAATCCACCTTAGCAGCATTCCACCAAAGTTTCCTGTCAATTGAGCATGTAGTTCTAAATGAGGAGATTTATTAATTATTTTCTCGTAGGGTTCTCTGTTAAGCTAACTTTGGTAAAGGCGGCCATTTTGGTTGAAGGGTGGGGGTCAAGGATATAATATTGATAGGGACTCACCTAGTGACCATTCCAACATAATTTGGTCCCAATTAAACATGTAGTTCCAGACGAGAATTTTTTTAAATTAATTTCTCATAGGGTTCAAATTTAACTAAGTAATGAGAAAAACTAACATTCCTTTAAGGTCAGGTAAAATAAGAATATCAATGATTGATAATGCCATAATTTCACGGTAATTTTCTGGATTAAAATTCATCAGGTAAGCTTGGTAACAAATATTGGAAAACTGGGAATTACCTGCTGGTGCGCGGAGAGCTTTCCTACAGTATTAGAGTAACGGTAACAGTGAGACGAATCACACTATATAACTTTATACATACCAAATATATAAGGACAAACAAAGTCCAAGAACGATGTTAACTGTATCTTGTCAACATACATTTCAATACCACCCCATCCCCCCCCAAAAAAAACAGAATACACAATGTATATTTCAAGGATTATCCTCCCATCAGTCGAATTTAAGTGCGAGTTTCAAACATAGTTAAAAAAGTTCTAAATACCAAACAAATCGGATTAGGAAGCCAAATCTGACAGTATGAACAATAAGGTGATAAGTTATGTAAGTTACCAGCCTTTCAAGATCCTTGATTTTCCCCGAGTACTCCGGCTTCCTTAGACCAGTAAAACGGACCGCCGCGATATTACTGAAATATTATTGAAAGTGGCGTTGAATCCAGACAAAGAAACCCACAGATTAAAATACCTGTACGAGATTGCGAATGTTGAATAAGTATGGTGATTTCCTCTAAATAACTTCTTTCTAATTTGAGGATGGTGCTACCTTAAAAGCGAGCGTAAAAATGTCAGACGGCAGTTTTTGGTCATTGGTCAGACCTTCGGTCATTTTCGGTCATTTTCAGTACCAATCTCCAAGTCTCTTCCAAATCTCGTACCTATCTCGTCTGCTGCCAACACAGTAGCATTGGAGTCACTTCTGAAACCATCCCTTTATCATAAAGAGCGAGCTTCGCTCGCTTAATATTGTGTAAATGGTGCTGTTACTTGAAACAATTTCTAAAGAAAATTTCAAGATTTGAATAACGTGACCCGTCAAAACTATGATGAAGTTAGGGGTATCACAGGCTTCGTACTCGCACGTTTTTTTTTTAAAGTTTATGCATTATTAATTCAGATCTAAATGATGTAGAAATACATAATCATGCTTTTAACATGTTTGTGTTAACACAAAACTTTATATTTAGCTTTAAAGTGACTATGTTTGCTCAAGAATTTTTAAATTCATTTAACATTTAGTTGTGTGATGAAATCATTTGCACATTTTGTAGTATATCTATGCAATTTAAATGATTATATAATACTTTAACGTTAGCATTTTCTATGTTTAGAACTTCTCAGTTAATATTTTTTTATACAAAATTACAAATGTTGGAAGAATATTGAGAATTTAAGTATGCTATAGGTGAATTTTAAGGAGTAAGATCTCATCTGTAGCATAAGAACCGAACCATAGGATGTCCAAGATCTAATCATATACTCAAATCAATCGATATATAAAGCCAAATCAGATGGCTGGGACAGCTACTTAGTGAATCTTTTTCAAGGCCTTTCCATATTTTCAGTATTTTAGAATTTCAATAAAAGTTCAAGCATTCAATTTGTAGAAATTAAGGCCAACAACTATGATATAAGCTCGAATAACCGCATATCAAATAGTCTTAAGTTTACCCTTGTTAGTCCAGGCTGAGGAAACTTGAACCAGCTTATTGTTCCACCACGAAGAGTCTGAGTGGAGATCTGAAAGCATATCAAACAGATAATTCCGTATAGTACCATATTTAAAAATTCGGAGATGTGTCTAGTCCAATGTGTTGCATTTATTTTACACTTTGGCTGGTTCTTCCCCTTACATACGGGTAACAGACCGCTTCCACTTATCTTGATATATTGAATATGTAATATTACAAGTTGTCTAGTCATCCAACCAGTCAAGTATTAAATTACAAACTGTATTATAATATTTACGGAAAATGTAATATGTATTGAATTTCAATGTCCATATTATACCATAAAAGGAAAGAATATATTAGAAGATAAAAAAAAATTATGTTTTATTCCATCAAAGATAAAGACATGTTTATTGTTTAACTATCTCCTGTCATGATGTGCCAAAATCTTGTTGAAAATGGAAGGCACAAAAATATGATTATCAGGTAATCACTTGATGTGAAATTATTAACATTTTTCTTCACTCATTTCCGTGTTCTACTCAAAGATCTTATCATTAAGTTCAAGAAATTCCAATAACAGGTAATCATGGGATATATATCTTATATCTGGTGATCCTATTTTGTTTAAGGGGCATTTGTATCGACCAAAGAGCTTAGGCATGAGTAATAGTAGGCAATTTTAACTGTCGTATTAGCAGAAAAAATATAATTTCAATATTAAATATTTTGTTGAAAATATTTTAGTTATCCATAAAAGTGTAGAGATATTGAACAAAGAGACAGCTTCTCAGTACCCAAATTAGAACAATAACATGATTTGCTGTTGGAACTTTACACTGGACAAGGTTCACTATATTAATGTAAGCTTTAAAAATTTCTGTGTCTATCTCAAGCTAGTGACCTGTAGTAAGTGACTTTAAAAATTTTTTATTGCTGTTTTTTATAATAATTTTTTAATGTTACGCTTTTAATTTTTATGTCGTAATTTGTTAAAATATTTTACACTATTTTCATATATTTTACTCTGATAACAGTTGTCGGTTTTCGACTTTCTGTCACCGGCGCGGTCTTCACGTTCTCGACCAACAGAACTCGCGAAGCACAATCCTGGTGATGGAAAGGGAAGCCTTCTCGTTGGGATGCCAGGTAATTATTCAAAAGGGATGCATGTTCAAAGACGATATAAAACGAAAATATCACATTCGTGCACGTAAAAGATCCTTTTTTATTTTTCGAAAAAGAAGGCTAATGCCATTAATAAAGGCTAACTGTTTTCGTCCATATCAATATTTCCCTCAATCCAGTGGCAGACGAAAACCTTGGCTCTGTTGTGTCCCTTTCTACATGTACTTTTGATAATTGTTTAACTTGTTTTCGTCCTGCATGGATATGTACGAAGTATTTTCCGATTAAATTTAAGCAACCAAAGATCAAGAAACCAATCAATTATCTTTGAAACGTATTCCCCCGAGCAGTTGTCCCTGCCGCTGGATATGGCTTCCTTTGCTATTTGAAGATTTGAGTTCTTGAATCTCGCACATAGTTTGCTTTGGCTCGAACTCTTTGGATGTGTATAAAACATTTTATCAAAATTCACCATATTTATTGAATATGGGAAAACTTGCATTTTTATTTTGGCTCATATAACAATGAATATCATGGTGAACTTAATTATAAGAGGAACAAAAAGAAAACCAACGATTCGTTCTTACCTTACCTTACCTATTCCGTAACTCCCTCCTATGGCAGGAGAACCACCTTCCAGTTTGAAATGGTGTAGAATTGGTGGGTCATATTTAAACTGGGTTCTTTTTGTTTACCATTCCAAAAAGGACTGAGTTTACACCGTTTGATGGTAGGGTTTTTGTTGTATGATTGCTGTTGGTCATGTATGTGCAATGTCAATTTGTCTCATGTTCCGTCTGGGTCTGGAAATTACCTTGTCTGTCGACTGGCCACTTACAAAAATACAATCTCCTGGAAAAACATGTAATGTATAAGAAGGCGAAATATCATAAATCATTTAATAATTTTTAAAACCAACCGATACTTTATTTAAGAATCGTACAAGTTGTCCATTTCTTCAAGATGTCATGAAAAATATTTTAGCAATGATTTAGTACATTTTGATATAAATATCTGTGTGGAACTTTTATACCGGACTGAGAGCGTTAGTCGGAGTAAATGGACGTGGTCACTTTTAAATCGATATGTCAATTACATTTGGTGATGTTCCCAATGAAAATTTAAAAGAAAGAATATGGAATAAATACCGATGTTATTGGTATCAGAGCATGGTAAAACTACTGACCTTTCATAGAGTACAACATAATACCATATCATTTTTATTATAAAATGTCTGTATTTAAAAACTTCAACCATTTTTAAGTTAATTTGTTTTTCGAACGGTCACCTGGCACAAATTGCTTCAAATGTGAAAATAATAAGAAATTTCTTAATTTAATACAAAACTTGAAACAGATTTGTCGAGTTTGATATAGATCGCACTAAAACTTCACAAACAAACTTTGCATATTTAAAAATCTATTTGGTAAAATTGTTTAGTTAAAATATCTTCGAGATTTTTGTATGCGCTCATATCTATTTTGTAGCAAACGCCTCTGGGTATATGTGGTATATTAACAGTACATGATAAATTATTATTGAAATATTTATGTGTCTTGTTGTTTTGTAGGAATAATAATATTCATATCAATGTTAGTTCTAAATTTTTAAAAGATGGTTATTAATCAGCATTTTCATAACCGCTTATTGTTGTGTCATGAAATGTAAAATCTGGGCCAAATATAGGGCTTATCGTTCTTGCCCCAAATTTATATCATCTGGTGAAAGCAATCAAATTAATACTACTTTCATTAATCAAATAGAAATATAATAAATAAAAGACTTAAAGGTTGATAAAGACAGATGTACTAAATTCTCATAGATTAAATGGGATTAAAAGAACAAGAACAGACAGCCCGTTGCTGTAATGGTTAGCGTACTCGCCTGGAGTGCGGAAAGTCGTGGGTTCGATCCCCGGCTGGGTCAAACCAAAGAAAAATGCTAAAAATTGTGCTTCTCCGCTAAGCACCAAACATTTTTGTCTAAGAGCAAAGACTTGTCGGCTCTGAATCAGAAAAATGTGTTTGGGTAAAATGTGTCTTCTTACGGACTGTTGATATCGTGAGCTTGCACGTTAAAATCCGACTCATCGTGTCGATCCAGTACAAAGAAGGATTTATTCGTCATCATTTATTAATATGCTCTCGTCCTGAATATGCATGAAATATTTTCCAGTGGACGTCGAGCAACATTCAATTAATCAATTAGGACAAGAACATGTTTTTGTGTAATCTAAAAATAGGAGATGTGGCATGATTGTCCATGAGACAGCCACCCTCCAAATGACAATAGAATTTTAACTTGGTATGGCATATGAATGAAACATGCAGAAATCTGATCATACAGGGATTTTTTATGATGTCATGTAAAAAAATTTTCCGCGATTTATATCCACTACAAATAAATGGCTACTAATAATGGGGATGGACTGTTCCAGGAGCATTTGGCATAGATACATTTTTTTATATCTGTTAATAAAAAATCTGCATTATTAATACGAATACTTTTTCTGCTCGTATTTGGATTTCTTCTGTCCTATGTTTTGTTTCTAAATGCTGCTCTTTAGAGGTTACTCTTTTATATACGAATAGAAAATGAATAAATACAAAGATTTTTGTTTAAATTTACTCACTTTTTGGTATTATACATTGTATTCAATATTGCTAATCATGTAATTTGATATCACTCGGATTTTTGGTATAAGTCAAACGAATATAATTGTATGCAATATGTATTTACTACCAGTTGATCCTTGCTTGGCTGAAGTCCCTGGTGTATAAGATATTTAGGACTATATGTTTTTGCCAAAACATTTTTTAAATAAACCAAGTATGCATAATTATTGCGCATTATTCATTAATTCTAATCTTGTATTACGATTAATATCTGTTCAATGTCGAGATCCAAACATTATAAAATAAATCCTTAAATAAAAGAAAATCGACATATGATTCTAAATGCAGCGAGAAAGGACAGCCATTCGATTCATTTCCTTAAATTTAGCGTTTAAAAATCTAAACAAGCATAACATTAAAGTTAAAAAAAATTAAAAGAATTCAAATTGAGCGATATCGATATTATTTCATTTTAATAGTTTCGAAGCCTGTCTGAATTTTCATTGGCCAAGAATTTGTTAAAGTACAACAAATTTCTTTAAAACATTATTTGATAATTCCATGTCAGACAAGTCTTGTGAATATGCTCGGGGACTTAATTAGATGTATCAATACACTTGTATAAAGCATGAATCTATTCTATTTAAAGATAAACATGGATTATGCATTATTAGAAATTTCATAACAAGTTAAAGATAAGTTGTCTTTCCTGAGATTTATTGTTCTGTTCTTAATTCATAATTTTTAGTGTTTGTTTTAGGGTTTAAGCAGTTAAGATTTGTTTTATTAGTGCCTAAAATTTTGAAGAGACAACACCATGGGATTTTTCGTCTCGGAAATTAAGAGTTTTGATAAATATCGATACATTAACAATAACAAATGCGTTTTGATACAGTATGAATAGTCAGGACATTGTATATTGATAGAGTGGATTAAATGTATTTTTGTGTTAGAAACTGTCTCATTTTAATGATTACTAGAATTTAGGTTTCAGTGCGGTGTGAATAATGATATTTATTAAACATAATCCTTCGTTAAATAAAAAATAATCATCACATTTCTCAAAAGATGAATGAAAAAAGAAACGGCTTTAGTCAAAGCAAATCAATTGGCCAGGAGGTCCTTCAAATGAGTTTTTCATTGGTAAGCGTTAACTAGGGGGAGGTATAAATGTTAATGCCCAAGATGTTTCACAAGTCCTTGCACACTCATAACGAAAATGATATACGGTCAATATTGTTGCTTCATCATCCGAAATACCAAAACCTGCGTAAAGAAAGTTAATTAATAAATTCCCAAAGGCTTTAATAGTAACTTTTTTGGCTGCCAATCGTTCTGTTTCGTTAAGGTACTACGGCATAGGTATCAAAACGACCGGAATTCCCATTTCCAGTTTTATTTTCCGGGCAACATGTCAGATTAGATTTTCCGTAAATTGCCGAATCTTGAAGACAACTAAAAGAATCCTCCACTCTTATTAGTCCTGGAATTGGCGCTTAACTATATATCATTGTTTACTTTGTTTTATTTAGTCCATTGCTTCCAATTTTGGTGAACATTCTTTGGGACATATATGTTTTAAAACAACACTAAGCATTAAAGTTGGCACTTAAAAATACTTTTTTCACGCAGACTCAATAACATGGCGTAGTCACCTTTATGTTATGTCCTACTTCTGGTCCGGGACCATAGTTCCCCTTTAAATAGTGTATTTTTTCCATTTTTCTTTTCCCTACTTTTTATTTATATATTTTCAACTTTCTCAGTTTAAATGTGG